>JAVKPL010007212.1:0-290893 GCA_032173675.1 Gastrolobium villosum | reverse complement strand
TTTATTTATTTATTTTTCCTTGAAAGTTAAAATTATCAGATCTGTTCACATGCTTGCACGAATTTTATTATTCCATTCTTGTTGTTTACAATCACTTTAGGCGAAATAACATTTTTTTTTTTATATAAAGCATAAGTTTACCGGATCATAAAGTAAATATCAAAAGATAAATAAGATTGAGTCAATGATCGATCAGATTTATAGAGAAGATTGTAGGTACTACGATGTTTAAACTGAGTAACATTATTATTCTTTTACTCCAACAAAGATTCTGCAAAAGATTCCAAATCATATTGGCTATGGTCCATGTTCAAGAGCTGCAAGTACTCTTCATATAGTTTATCAAATGTACCATGATCCGTGGCAAAATAGATTGGCAATCTCAACATCTAATCTATTGACTAGGTCATGGTCCTCACCAAAAAATCCAAAACCATCGTTTTCTCCAACATTACCAACTTCACATAGCATGTTTGTTACTTCTTTTGTTGTTCCTGGACTTTATTTATTTTTTCTCTCTTGGCAAGAAAGATGAATTTGTAGTATGTTTTATTGGTAGTGACAAAGCTTTAACCCTTATAGGTTTTGGTAGATAAACTATCTTATTAGGTGGCTCTGCATTTGTGCCTTTCTTCTTGTTCTTCTTCTTCTTCTTTTTGTTGGCACTCACAGCGTCTTGTTCAGCTTCTGATCATGTGAGCTTCCTTATATTAGGTTCATCTATTGATCCTTGATTTTTCAGCTTTTTGCAGAAGGATGGGTGTTCCAATAGTTCTTTTATTTCATATTTGTTACTCCTGGTAATCTTCCAGCTATGAGAGACCACCTATTTCCAAGAAGTGAATGCATTCTGATTATAAGATCATCTTCTTCTCAGAAGTTATGTTCCCTCTATACCTATAGATAGTTCATCCATCTAAGTCTACAACTTTTCCACATCTCGAGCCCTACATACCCTGACCACACTATTACAGGATCTTAATTTTATATAAGTCGTTATATACCAGCGACAGGTTATATTTTACAAATTTTTTTGGTTCCAACCAGCTAGTATGACCGAGTTGATACCTTTAATTGAGTGTAGTGTACGGGGACCGTATTCGTGTAATTTAAAAAAAAAAGTTTGTAAACGGCGTATATATAAATGAAAACTTTAGGATAAAAAAATATATAGAACAAACCAAATACTATATCAAAGTTTGAAAACATAAGAAAGATCAAAAGAGAAGAACATGAGATATATATATGAATTTGAGAAAATCAAAGTCTTACCAGCTCTTTTTGGTAGTGATTTCCATTGGCCTTCTCCATGAGCTTGAATATATTTAGTAGCAATGCATCTTCTTTAGGAGTCCATGGACCTTTGTGCAACCCAACTTTGGAACAACAAGGAGCTCTTCCCATTTTTTTTTTTTTTGCACTCTGTAAAATTCTCCCTCTACACTTAAAAAGTACAACAAGAGCTATATGAACACACAGAGAGAGAGAGAGATCAGAAGGGTGATATATATCCATAGGAAGCAGAGCACATAAAGATACTCCGACACCTTGTTGCGTTTTAAATAGCGTGCTTAGCAACACTCTATTTTTTTAATATTATTTTGATTGATTTCATGCTATGGACAAGGACAAATTGAAAGCCAGCAGTGGCTGCTATTGTCTATTCATATTTCCTGTACTGTATAGGAAATTTTTTTGAATGAAAAATGTTCCCAAACTGAGTATATTCATTTCTTAATTGATAAAATTGTTTTGGGATATGAGGGAAAAAAAAGGTTAAAGGGAAAAAAAGTTACCCTTTTGTTGTATCGCAGAGTTTACCATTCTTCTTTTTTTTTTTGATAACATGTTTGCCATTTCTATATGCATTGGTTAATGATCAAGGAGCTATCTTCTTTATATTATTGGATATAAGTATTTTCTATTATAAAACATCTATTCGATGATAGTGAGAGTTACACCATCATCCAATAAAAGAAAAAAAAAAGTGATAACATATATATATATTTTGATAACATAACATATTTTTTTATATGAGAAGAGTATGTGATAACAATTATCTTCATAAATAGAAACTAATTTCTCAATGTTTAATATTTATTATACTACATAATAAAATGATTATTGGGTTTCCATATTGGTTGTAATATTTGATTTTGATAAATAAGAAAATTAAGGCAAGGAGATACCCTGTTTATTACTAGGGAAATAATAGTCTCATGTTGCATGAGAATTTTTTTATGTCATACACCTATAGAATTTCGTGTGAATTTTTTCTTTTATTTTTATTTTTCATTTTACATTGTGGACCTCATGTAGAGGTGGCAAAGTGGGCGGCTCGCCCGACCCTGCCAAAAAATGAGCCAGTCCGCCCCGCTCCGCTTTTGGAAGTGGGCTGGAAAACTCAGCCCACCCCGCCCCGTTTGGTGGGTTGGCCCGCCAGCCCGAACCTATTTTACGTTGACTGGCCTCGGCCCGCCTATGCCCGCCATCAACCCGCCAAAAAATGAGTCCGCCCCGCCCCACCCCACCCCACCCCTCATTATCTCATGTATAATGAGATTAGTAAACCCCTTATTACAAACTAACTACAAATTTACCATAAAAAAATTAAATTAAATTTAAATCAAGCAGTCGTAATGAGTACTGAAAAGTAAACCAATAAAAAATCAAATTAAATTTAAATCATTCAGTCGTAATGAGTACTGAAAAGTAAACCAAAAAATCCCTCGTAAATTGATGGGTACTTACGACTTACGAGTAAACTTTGGTTTTGATTCTGAAAAGCTTTTATTAGTTTGGTTATTATATTAGTTTGGTGTTTGAAAAATGTTAGTATAAAAATAATTTTAAACATATTGTTTATTGAACTCAAATTAATATCGGGTCCGAAGATTAAAAAATATCATTTACAAACCAATTTAATGACATAAATATCAAAATAACATTCTAAATTTTTTGAAAGACTAAATTAGAGGATTGTAATAATATGCTGTATGGGTTTTATTATTTAGATACACTTTTATTATAAATTTATATAGCTAGAAACGTCACATAGCATATTCATTATTTTCTTTTCTTTTTTCTTCTTTTTCCTCTTGAGTGTTTTGTTTGGTTTCTTCTGCATTTTCCGTTTCCACTCATGCAATTTTTTTTAAAAAAAATGGATAATACATAAATTTCATTTTATTTTTTATTTTTGTTCAGCCTGTACTTAAGTTCAATTATTTATTTAATAAATGAGGATGAGGTGATGGAACTCTACATCAAGGATCACAGAGTTTATAGGCTCTGAGATAATGTAAAAGCAATCAACTGATCTTCCAAAAAATTTAAGTTTACAAGAGGAGGTACATAAATAATTTTTATAATATTTCTTAATAATATTTGATATTTTATTTTAGGATAAAGTGTGTATCACTTTAAAGCATGTAAAGTTGTATCATTTTAAGAGAAAGAAAGAGATAGATAAAGGAGGAGAGAGAATTGACAAAAAAAATAAAGGTGTGAGTCTCAAATCTTTGTGAGAGTATAAGGATATAAATTATGTCATTTAAAAAGATAAACAGCTTTCCCTTTATTTTATTCTTTCGAGAATATTTTGTTGCGTATTCTCATGCAATTTACGGATTCTATTGGTGCATCTCGTCGGCACTTTTTTTTTTTTGGTAAGCATCTCGTCGGCACTTTTATTTTCTCTCTCTGTGTGTTTTTTTTTTCTTTTAAAATAATTATAAGGGCATTTCAAATTAACTTTCTGGTTATAATTGAAATCAAATCACTACTTAAAAGTTTAAAGTGATTTTAAAGGTAGGAAGTATTTGAAGAAATTAATTCTTTTAAATATAAATTAAAAAACTTAAATAATCAAAATATAGAATATATATATATATATATATATTAATTTGGTATACGTCACTTTGAAATTAAGAGAAATATTACGGCCACTGCCTTGTTAGGAAAAAAAAAAGTTCACCAATTTTGAAACTTGACACATTAAAAATATTAAAACAAAATAGAGACAAATACGGTACATCAGCTAATAGACTATATATTCAGACAAATTCATATTTTCAAGAGCACGAGCTCGAAGCTTTTTGACCATCTCTATCGGTCTAATATTAATTATGTAGAACAATATAAGGATAAAAGAAAAACTCAATCACTACAGCACCTAGTGTTTGCCTGAGATGTTCTTAAGTTTGAATGCATTCAATATTTACATATAATTTTTTTCTAACCATAGTTGTTGTTTGTCTAATTCGCAATATGATTAATACATAGGCTCCATGTTTCGCATAAAAATCAGCACTGCTATATTAATGTGGCTCCTTAATTTCCTTGCTAAGTGCTTGGTGGTCTCAATCAGGATATTCGCATACAGATTGAACTTTGAAGGAGTAATTTCGTAGCTGCCAAAGATGAATGGCTTCCAATGACTATGACACACAAAAAACATGCAAGTATTCAGCGTTGCACTCCAACTCTAAACCAATTTGTTCATTATAAATTCAAACAAATTCCTCCACAAATATATATTGATAAATATTTTAATAAAGAACTTATAAATATGAAGCTCCTACATATGAATTAATTCTTATGCAAAACTTTAAAACAAAAAGTTGGCATAAAGAAAATAGGGAAATATAACTCTCATATTGTAGGAGAAGTTTTCTTCTCCTGCAACGAATTAACATTATGTATTACGGGTAGTATATAATTATAATTTTAAAAGTTATTTTTTTCTCTGTTCTCAGATGATGTCGATTACAACTATGTACTACCGGTGGTATATAGTGTTAACTGGTTGCAAGAAAGGAAGTTTCTTTTTCTATAACATGAGAAGTTGGGGTAAGTACATAGACTCACATTTGTTTGTTTTGGTAAGTACAGTAGTTTGAAATTTAAGCATGATCAGTTCCAAGTGAGAAAGAAATCCACATTTGTTTGTTTTGGTAAGTATAATAGTTTGAAATTTAAGCGTGATCAGTTCCAAGTGAGAAAGAAATCCTATATATGGGGTTTGATTTTCTCATGTTGCATGAGAAATGAATTCTCATGTTGTGACTCAATTGGTGGTGGACCCCACATTTATTAAAAAAAGAAAAAAAAACTTTGCACGGAAATCGAATGGTCATGAGAAAATGTTTTCCCATATTGTAAAGGTATGGACAAAGTAAGGATTCTGTATGCATATAAAAAAAAAGTAAGAATTCTATTAATAGAAATACTCATAAATCTATTGCTTATTTTTTTTGATAACAATTGCTTTAAAATTTTAAGTTGAGACATATATAGTGCTAAATTTATTATCTTGGTTCCTTTTTTTTTTTTATAAACAAATCTTGGTTCCTTTATTATGGGTTGCGAAATGTGATTTTTTTTCTTTTATATTTTGTTTGAAATATAAAAGTATTGTTTACAGCACTTAGTCTAGCAATCCGGCGTTAAAAAGTGAGTACCATAGGATCATCCTTAAATTTATATTCTAACAAATATCAATTTGATTCATGTCAAGTAAGAGGTGAGTTTTTAGAGAGAAAAATATGTATTTATAATATATTGAAACATTAACCAAATCAGTTTTAACAATTACATAAAATACATTTAAAATCTGTTAACAATTACTTTCTTATTTTTTCAAGACAATAAATAGATTAAAATAAAATTTAAAAAATATCAAATAATTTAAAACTGAAGGAGTTATGCAATTAAAGAAAGAGGAGTCAAGTGAAGAAAGGAATTCCATGGCTCCATGCTATGGTGCCGGTCTAACCACTTAGTCAATGAATTTATCACTTCTTGTGCTCAACAATAATTACACTTACTTAAGGACAAATAAAAAATATTGTTATTTCAATCTAGATATAATTAATATTACATTTGACGGGTTCATTTCTTTCGGTCAGAATTAGTGAATGCTTAAGGATTTTAATAACATAGTTAGAGAGTGTCCTCTTTCTTTTACTAATTGAGTTATATTGATATATTGAATGAAGATTGTAATATACATACTTGGAAACATTAATTTTTTACCAAGTATATATTGCAATTATAATCTCCTTCTATTCTAGGCATGTTATATTTGCAATTTATTTTTTCTTATGTTCTCTTAAAATATTTTTTGTTATCATTTCATCAAAATCAAATCAATAACGTTAATTAAGAATCTTTATTTTTTTATCTAATAATAACAAAATAATTATAAGGAGTTATTATAAGTATAATTAACCTACTTGATAACATGATTACAAATGCTAGTTACAACGTGAAATTATATGATAACATTGAATGACGTATATTTGTCTTAATTGCCGTCTGAAGCATTTTATCGTGTAATAGTCACTATTGTCCTGTTCTTGGAAAAAAAAACAATGTTTCTTCATTGTTGAGTCACCTTTACTTTTTGCGTATAGACTTTTCATTTTTCTACTATTCATAAGCGCCATTTATGGTAAGGGAAAAGAAAAGGCTATTTATTTGGTACTTCGTCCAGTTGACCGTGAAAAATATACTCAATTATTTAACTTGATTTTTATTTTTCATATATAACGATTGAATATCTTAAAAAAAATACTTATTATCATAAAAATGAAGGAAATTTATTGTTAATTAATCTGGCTTTATATCATTTTATGTTGCTGTATGATTGCTAAATAAGTTATATAAATATCTATTTCATATAACGTAACGGAAATGCTCTGCCTCAGAAAAAGTATGTTGTGGTTTGAATATTCTAGGGCGGTGTTAAATTTCACCCTTGGTCGATTGTTTCAACATAACTAATAAAATATGAGAAATTGGTAATACGGGATTAATTTTTTTTTATTTTTTTTTGGGTACCATAATATACTGCTTAAGTATATTATTAAATTTATAATTAAAATAAAAAATCAAAAAAAAATTGGTACATTAAAATGGTTATGTTTAACGTGACTAAAAAATGCATATTTAATAGTACGTAAGAGATTTATATTGTTCTAAAAACACTTGGAAAATTTTCACAAAATATTTGACCGCATTATATTATTTGACTTCAAGTAGCCAAATACTGTGGCTATAGTTTTCCGTGACATTCTGTTCCTAGAAAATCAAAATAGGTGGCTCTTTTGAACAATTAATTTATACAGTTACGGATTTGACTTGACAGTGTCATCACTTATCAGTCGCCTAACCTACAATTTTATACTAAAATCAGCATTTTCTTGTTCTTTCCAATTTCCATGACTAGAACCAGTAAGTGCGGTAGCACATTTTCTATTAAATGAAAACAAGTGCTCTCTTGTTGAAAAGAAGAAGAAAAAAGGAAAAATAATTATAAAGATAAAAGTAATGTAAATATGTGAGTTTTTATCACGTTTGATCATGGTTATACTTTACATTCAGTGTTTCGGTAGCGCTGGAAATATTTTTAAATTAGAATCTATTTATTTATTTTCTTTCTTTGTCTAAAAATGCAAGCTGTTTCCATTGCACTCTTTTTCTGCTACCACGATTATTTATATATCTTACTTGTCTATTAATGGAGGTGTTATGGTTGACTAATGCGATAAGTCCCGTATTGGCTATATGGTTCAACCTAAAATCTAGTTCAGCTAATTTTTAAGGGTATCTCAAGATATTATTTGGTGCAGGGATCAAATCCTGCCTCAAACAGTTTCTTGGAAAATCTTTGGGGGTCAGAGGATAAATCAAGAATCTTCGGTTGGGGGTTAGTCTCATCATTTCTCCAGTTGCGAAACTTAGTGCACCCACCCTCACAATGAGGGGCTAGCTCAAACGGGCCGTACCCCGAGGGCATGATGCCCGGAGAAGGTTGAATTGAGATACTTCCTAGTAATATACAAAAAAAAAAAAAAAAATCTACTTCAAGTAAGAAACTTTTTATAAAAGGGAGTTTTTATCTTGTATTTATGCATTTGAAAACTTATCTTCTTTAATATTATGGTGCACACATGTCATCCTATTTTGGCTCTGACTCCATCATGCACAATAATCTAAAGCTGCTAACGGTTGTTTCTTCTATAAACAGAGGCACGTTAATAAATTTTATATTTCAATTTGAGTTTGTGCGCATTACCATGAAAATATAAATGGGGTTGCAAGTCAAGGAATTTAATATTAGTGTAAAAACATAATTCATGAAAAATATTTTAATACACTTATTTTTAAATAATTTGTACATTTTGCTCATGATCATGATAATGCTCAAGTTGTGATTACGATGTTTGGGAGTACCAATATTGTGCAATTTCAAGTAGGTGCCAGATGTAATTGAGTGCAACTTTAAATTTTTGATAATCTCAGCACGATATATATACTGTTAATTATGAAGTAAAAATAATAGACATCCAACATTTTAAGCATTTGATCTACTCATAATTTAAAGAAAGAAAACAATTTACGTGAGAGAGTGTCTCTAGGCATGCTATGCGATGATGTCAAAACTTTGTTGCGGTCCAACCGTTGTAGTCCTGGTGTATTAAATTTCCACTTGGGACAATCAAAGGTGTTTTTCAACATATAGTATAATATCAATTTTCAAAAAAAAATAAAATATATATAACAGGAAGAGAAAGTTATATTTACAAACTTTTTGTTTACAAACTAACACTATGTTTGACTAATAATACATTCTTAAATAGAGTATGACCGATCAGACATAATGTAATTTGTAAATTTATAAAAAAAACTTGTCAATATAATCTTCCTGGTACTATAATATCAAACTACTTCCCACCGAGCCAGTCATACACTTTGTTCTGACTAGCTATGGTATTCCATACTTGCCTCTCATTCACACTTGTAATGTTAGTCCTTTTATGTCATATAATTGACTATACTCGTTGAGATATTTTAGAAGTCCTGTTGGGCATTTAATGAGGATCACACCTTTTATAATCGGTAAGCATGTATCTTTTTTCTAATTTTTCTTTTACCTTCCTACACTATCGACATGTCCTTCCACATGGTTTTGTTGGACTCTTCTATAAGAATTTATGAATTTGTATCCTTTGTTTTAAGGTTGATTATGCAACAACACAACATAATTAAAATTTCAAGAAATTCATATTTTTACATACATAAATTAAATTAGGAATAGTTATACTTATTCATAATGCGAAAATTTCTTTAATCTTTAAAAATTCCTTGATAATTTTGAATTTAATGATAGAAATTTTTTCATAGTCTTGACCCTTTCCTTTCTTGTATGCTTTTAATGGGGATACGATACAACATTACAACTCTTATAGAGACCATGAAATTTTGTATGTTTTTTTTTTTTCTATTATTCTGTAAAACGAATTTTATTTCTTTATGATAATTGAATTTATTATCAATTATCTCGTTTTATAATTTTCATATCATTTAATTAAGTTACCTTTATACCCTTTATTCATGAAATCAAAAGTAACACTAATTTTATAGGTTTTACAACTTCCACAATATAAAAATCATTGATGAACTTTCACATTAATTTAACGGGATGATTTTTTTACATTGAGAAATTCAAATAAATAAGTTATTGAATCATGGATATCCCTTGACATATTGAATTGGATTGAACTGAACTTTCTGAAGCTGCTTCTTCTTGTGGGTTATGCAGCTACCAATATGTGTTGAACATATATATTTCTTGTAGTTTATATCATCTTTGTTCTTTGGTAAGTATGAGTTTGACAGTTTGACTTTCACTCACCAAATGTGTCTCTGACATATTAATGTTTGCTAGCTTCATGAAGCTAACTACTTCATTGGTAATTGCTTTGCCTTATCAATATTGACCGGCAATGTTACTGATAATGGTGCTAGCTAGTTCACACATGGAGGTATTGGATATTTCGAGATAACCTATGAGTCTATGACTAGAAAAATTCGTCTTTAAGATAATCTTTACCAATTCGATCGTTTCATTGGTAGGTCTTGTAGTACTAAAAATTCAGTGCATCATTTACTTAATTTGGAAATAATAATTTATTTATTTTACCATTTTATTTTTCTTTGTATGGTTATTTTCCTCTAAACCATCACTTTTTCTACTTTTAATAAAGGAGTACATACTACAGTAGTATCAAAGATATGCACAGTAGCTAATTCCTCGCTTCTAAATAAAAAAATAAAACTACACTATTATTATAAAATTTCTAGATTATTTTTAATCCTTAAAATTCCAAAGGTTTCTTCTATTTTTTAAGTAAACAATCCCATTGTACAAAACTTTGTGGCTCTCAACCACTCGTACTATCTGTTTCCTTTACATATTAGTTCTATAGAGTCTGTGATAATCAATTTAGGAATATACATGTTATAATTTCATATAATAGGTTATGTGAAAATTGTGTCTATCTTTTTCTTCTTACGTATGTCATTACTAGAAAAATTCATATTTCTGACGGAATTTTTCTGTTGCAAATAATGAAAATTCCATCGAAAATGTATTGGACAGAGTTTTTGACGGAATTTTTTCGTCTAAAAATCATTCGTCAAAGGGCAACATAATTTTTTTCGACAAAATTTGCAACCAAAAAAATTTTCATTAACAAATTTTTTTCCTTCAAAAGCCTTTCTTTTACGTTGACAAATAAAGCCATAATATAATATCTATTTAATAAATCCTGTCGAAATTTGCAATGAAAAAATTTTCATTAAAGATTTCAACGAATTTTTTTTAGTCAAAAGCCTTACTTTTTTGTCAACAAATAAAGTCATAATATTATATTCATGGGATATATTTTTCTCATGTTGCATGAGACAATTTGTCTCCTGCAACACACAAAAAATGGGTGGGACCCACTGAGAAAAAGAGAGAAAAATGAAAAAAAGTGGGTCCCACCCACTTTTTTGTGTGTTCCATGAGCCAACTTGTCTCATGCAACATGAGAAAAACATTTTCCTATATTTATTTAATAAATTTCGACGAAAATTATTTCAATCGAAAAGTTTCATCACAGTATGCAAACGAAATTTAACTAGAATTTTATCGAAAATAATGGGGTGTTCATCAACTGATCCAAACCGATCCAAACCGTGGTGACCGAACCGAAAATCGAATAAATCAAAAAATCGAAAATCGATTAAAAATCGAAAATTCTAATTGGATTGAATCGGTTTTTGGATGGGTCGATGAAAACCGATCCAATCCAAATTGATCCAATATATTAATTTTCTTCTACCTACTTGGATTTTTCCCTAATCATAGCCTAAAAATTTCTAAACCCAACACCCATTAACCCATCAACTAAACCCAAGAACAAATCTAGTCACATCTCACCAACAAAATTTTATCTTTGTAGAGCTTCATATCTCATTGCAAAAAAAAAAAAAACTATATTAGAGTTTACTAATGCTTTTGTATTTTAAAAAAAGAAATTTACAAATTCAATATATACAAAATATGTTATTTGCATAATAATCATGAAATAAATTTTAGGATTTTCAAAAAACCGAAAATCGATCCAATGCAAACCGAAAAAAATTGGATTGGATCAGATCGGATTTGAAAAAAAATCAAAACCGAATGGATGATTATATAATCAAACCAAAGAGATTGAATCAGATGATTTTTGCTTCCAAAATTGATCCAATCCAGACCGCGAACACCCCTAGAAAATACCAACAGAAATATTTTCTTTTGAAAATACCAATAGAAATATTTTTCGTTGAAAATACCAATGGAATATTTATGTTGAAAATATCAACGAAACTTAAAATTTTGTTGAAAATTTCGACAGAAAAAATTTCATTGCAAATTTCGATAAAAAATAAGGGTTTTATAAGAGTTATGTTGTAAGAAAAATGTTTGTGTTATGTTATAGAGATTCGTTTTGCGTGCCAGATTTTATTTTATTTTTTTGCTGTGGGTCCCACAAAATGTTGTGAGTGTAGGAAAAATTTTCTGGTAATGTTAAATTATAGATGATAAACCCAAAAAATAATCGTCGCAAATTTATACGATATTGATTTTCCGTCAAAAATTTGTACGAAATTATTTTTTCATTGAAAATTTCTGTCACTATTTTCAACGGTATGCTTTCTGTCGATAAATTCTGTCTTTATTTTCGAAGAAAATATTTTCCATTATTATTTTTTATGGAATTGGATTTCCGTCAAAAATTTGTCACTATTTGCAATAGAATATTTTCCGTTGATAAATTTTATCAATAGTGCGTATTGATCAATTTTGATTGAACTGCACGTGCTCAAGCCTCAATGTCTAAAAAAGATAAATAAACACAAAAATTAACATTAGAGAATCTAGTTTTGCTAGGTCACTGATCTGCCATGTAATGAAGATTTTGTCTCTGCATGCTTAGTTCACGTGGTCGTGTCTCTCTTACAGAACAACTCCATTATTAATTAGTTAACAGTATAACTAAATCTATTTACACCAAATAAAAGGGATGCACAAATAGCTAGAATATTTGAAATAAAATAAGTTTAGTATTGTTAAAACTTGTACGGTTCATGGTCATTTAATTGCGCATATTCACATGTAGCAATGTAGCATAAATAAACTTCCGTTTTTATTGCACCCATGCAGTGAGATAGTAAATCAAGCAAGTACCACATTACTTACACAGCTACATTACATAAGCCACCCTGCTGCAAAAGTTGTCTAAGCTGATCTTTAAGGCTTTGTTTGGGAGTTGGTTTTAAGAGAGGAAGGAAAGGAAAAAGAGGGTTTTAGTAAGCCCTCCTCTTGTTTGTGAGTTTTAAAAAAGGAGGGGAAGGAATTGAGGATTTTTACTAAACCCTCCAAAATCCTCCTTCTTCCTAAAATAAAAGTTCCCCCAATTTTGGGGGTTTGAGGGGGGAAATATTAAAAATTACTTATCTACCCTTAGCATTAAAATGTAAAAATTACATAAATGTGAATCATTGTTAAACATGACATTATTAGAAAAGTCTCAAATACCAACAAAATTTTTCGACCAAAAATATTTCGTCAAAAATAGTGATGAAATTTTTGATGAAAATCACAATACGTCAAAAAAATTTCGTCAAAACTAAAGACGAAACAAGATTTTGTTATAATCACTAACATAAATTTTTTACTGGAAAGAATTCAGTCAAAACTATTGACGAATCTAAATCCGTTGAAACTTTCAACGAAAATATTTTTGTCCAAAATTTGACGAAACACATCTCTACCGAAAAGTTTTGACGTAAAACAATTACGTCTAAATTTTTTACGGAAAATATTTCCATCAAAATTTGAGACTAAACACATTTCTGCAAAAGAATTTGACAAAAAATTTTTGTCAAAATTCTTTACAGAATCTAAATTTCGTCAAAATATTTCATACAAAACATATTCATCGAAATTTTTGACGAAAAATATTTCCATCAAAATTTTCAATGCAACACATTTCCATAGAAATTTTTTGCTGGAAAAAAATTTCATCAAAATTCTTTACAGAATTTACATTCCGTCAAAAGTTTTCGACGGAAATATTTTCGCTAAACTTTTTGACAAAAACTTTCAGTTGAATATTTAAGGAAACACATTTTCATCGAAAATTTTCGATGGAAAATATTTTCGTCAAATTTTTTGATAAAAAATATTTCCATCAAAACTTTCAACGGAACCCATTTATGTCAAAAAATCTCAACAGAAAATTTTTCCGTAAAAAAATTTGACGAAAAATATTTCGATTAAAATGTTTGACGGAAAAAATATTCTGAGAAAATTCTTTACAGAATCTAAATTTCGTCGAAAGTTTTGAATGAAACATTTCCCTCAAAATATTTGACAAAACAATTTCCGACAATTTTTTCAGAACACATTTCCATCGAAATTTTGAATGGAAAACATTCCGTCAAAATTTTTGACGCAATATTTTTTTTCGTTTAAAGCATTTCATGGAGGAAATCATTTTCGTCAAAACTTTTGCCAGAAACTAAATTTCGATAGAAAATTTATTTTGGTAAAAAAATTTATCGGAGAAAAATTTTCGTCGCTTTTCGACGAAGAGTATTTTGACGAAAAAAAATTTGTGACAATTTTCGTAGCTTGCAGCGTGGAAATTTCATAAGAAATATTATATTTTTTAATATTGTGAAAAGTACATAAATAATTTTGTTAGAAATTTTAAATTTAATTTAATTTTTAAAATATAATAATTATATTAATTTTAAAAATGGGTATAATGGTAAAAATATCTCATTAACCCTCTATTTTCCTTCTTGCCATTTTTTAACTCCCAAACAAGGGGAAGAAATACCCTCAAATTTCCTTCCCTTCCTTCCCCTCCCTCCCCCTTGGATCCCCTTCCTTTCCTTCCCCTCCAAACTCCCAAACAAAGCCTAAGAGTCTATGATCTGGTGTTCTGTTACAAATAGTGAAATAGAATAGGTTTAGGTTTTTAAAAAAATCTATTTATAAAATTAGTTATAGGTTTTTTTTATATATATTGGGCCTATAAGCTTACAGATCAATTTATATCATATTGTTTATTTTAAATAAAATAAATAAAATTATTATTTTGAATAATAAAGTAATATTATTTTAGTTATTCTTTTAATTGTTGAATGCTTAATAGTCTTAAACAGAAACTAAGATTTTTATTTTTTAAATATAGGTCTGTCCAGACTTATAATTTGAGATCTATACAGACTAATAAGTCAGGTCAGACCCAATATTTTTTACACAAACTTAATCTATTTAAGCCAAAATCTAATATAACTTATTTACACTCGTATCCCACCATCAAGTACAACACATGACACAACTATAGCCTTGTAAAGAATTATATTAAAAGACATTGTGAAACACGTGGAAAACAGAGTTTGTTCTATCTTAGTTAAGTGATATTGATGGAGTTTGAGGCCTTAAAACAGAGTTTTATTAAAATTTAATAGAAAAAGTTTTGTTGTCCATATGATTATATTATATCGGTTTGAATTGGACAAGTCAAATAATCAATAAATAATATTAAAAATCCAATTATCTCAAGAACTTAAATTATTATGTGAAATTATATTAATGATTTTATATTTCAATAATAATAAAATATTAAACAATTATCCATATCATTGGATATACTTGTTTTGAAGGCGAATCTATTAGCAGGTAATGACATTATGCATCTATTACCTGTCCAGTTCTGTATGATTTATAATGATATGATGTGATTATGTATTCATGTGCCTGTGGCAGCCATTGAGCTGTTTTAATGATTTTTACCCATTTTCAATATGATAATCTATTTTAATAACTGGTTCTTCAACATCTTCGTGTGTCTGCTTTCCTCGGATCCAAGGACAAGGGGCTGCACTTATTATTTAATTTTTTTTGTTACAATTTTCTTTTTATATGGCTGCTATTGGAAAGCTATATTGTACACATTGTAAAGTTTTGATTGATGAAAAACAAAGGCTGCGAGATATGAAAATGGCAGTGGGTTGGTGTATGCATGAATATTGAATTCTACTAATAAATAATAGACAAATTTTACGGCCCATTATGGTACATCTTTTCCCCCCTGTATTTGGTCATAGTTTATGAATCCATTACCAAAGCATATTGTATTAACATGCAACTTTTATTGACTTTGCAAAAGGTAAAGTATACATACATTATTATTAGCCTTGATTTGCATTCTATCAATGAGTAACACTATTCTATTAGGCGAATTCATTTTATTTTTTTTTTGGTTGAATTCAGATGAAAACAATAATGTTTTTTACTTTTCAGTATTTTCTTCTTCACGCATTTTGCCATGTGTTTTTTTTTTTTTGTTTTCTCTTCATTGCCTTTTCCTTCTCACTTAATTTTGCAACTCCAACCGATCTTACAAGACCACCTTTCATTTTTTTTTTTTTTTTTGGTAATCAAAGACCACCTTTCATTTTGGGTTTCCGTTATTCAACACTAATGACTGCGTGAGAGTAAAAATAAAAATAAAAGAGTAACTTTAATAATAAAAAATTAGGGAAAAAATATTAGTCATTTTAAATGACATAACATTATATCATCTTAGATGAAAGATGTCGTTTTGGGATATTGTATCATCTTAGATGAAAGATGTCGTTTTGGGATATAATTGATGATTTTTTACATTTTCTCTTCTCTGTAAAATTAGGAAGAGAGAGAAAAGTAGAGATGAAATGAAATAAAAAATCACCAACCATGCATTAAAACGATATCATTTCATTTAAAATGACACAAAATTATATCATTTAAAATAACAAATACTTTTCCTAAATTGTTTTTATATTCATAGATTTTGATGTTGACCCAATCATTCAAACTGGGGCTGGATCTTGAAGGAAGGAGGGCCAGAGGAGACTGGACAAATGACAATTGGGACAGGAACCAAAGTAAAAACAAAGTATTCAGATTTTGCATGTCCTCCAGAGGGCCCTATTAATATCACATGGGCTTCACATTCAATTGTCCATACAATAATTGAAATCCTCATGTACAAAAATAAAATAAAATAATTGAAATCCTCCGAAAGACATTACCTTTTTATTTTATTTTTCTCCAATGTTCTAAGCATGGAACCAGGGGTTATACTTATTGTGAAATTTATACTCTATAAATATTTGATAACTCACTTTCCTAATATACTCATAAGTTGCGATATCAAATCGCATACTAAAAGTATTTTTTATTTTTCAAATTAATAATGAGTTATCTATTCTTCTTATAAATTAGGAATATATAAAATTGAACCAATTTGATTAAAACAGAAAAAATTGAGGGAAAAAGATAAAAATCGAATAAATTGTAAAACAAAGAACTACTAGAGAAATGAAAAATAAAAATAATTAAATTACTTTTCGGTTATAATTTTAAAAATCAATCCAATAAAATTCAAAACGAAAATGTTTGAATACATTTTTTAAAACAATATTGTGCTTAAGAAATCTCTCTTTTACGCATACTTAATTAGGAATTTTAGCAATGTCGAACAAGCTAAATCTCTCTGCTTTTGCACAACTTATTCTGATAAATTTGTGTATAATAACAAAAAGAAAATATAATTTGAAATTAGGAAAAATATTTATCATCTTAAAGGACATAACATTATCTCATTTTAAGTAAAATTATAATTTTTTATTATAATATTTAATTAATTATCTTTCTAGTTATCATATTTTATTTATTATTTTTTTAAAATTTGCTACATATTATAATGAAAGAAATACTATATATTTGAAAAACGTCAATTTGACCCAAAAGTTTAAGAATTATTGGATGAGGCTGTATAGTATTAATAATTTTATATTTCTTTAACAATTTCACTTAAAAAGATACAATGTTATACTTTTCCATTTGAAATTTGATAATATTTTCATTATCATCATGTTAGTACTCTAATCTTCCTCAAATTCACAACATCTTGTTCAAATGAATTTTAAGACGTATTAATAACAATCCACTGCTTTCACTGCTTCAGTAAAGTTCGATGTGATCATAGGTTATGCAAATCACAAAGCTTAACATGAAGCGCAAGTTCATATAGAAAAAAGACAGCAACAACAACAATTTAAATGTTGTTTGTTCATTAAAAAAAACAACTAATTAATTGAATGACACCTGCTACAGATTTTTCAAAATGTTAGCTCAGACTAACTTTTCCTTCTTAATCTTTGTGATAATCTTTGCACTTTAGAACTGAAGTGATATGATACCACGTAAAGCAAGTTCTTCATCAGCACCACTTATAGAGAAGACCACTTCAAAGGAGTAATGGCATTTGAAGAAAACATGTTCTTTTCAGTCACACAAGTAGTAAACTGATTTTCTTGCAAATGTTAAGAATTAAGTAAGCAAATGGTAATTTGGAACTTATTACTTCCTTGATATGTTAGTGAAATAACATGAGGTTATTGTTGCTGAGGTTGCTAACAATTGCTCTATTGCTGGTGTTAAGATGATTTTGTTTTATTGGTCCTTGCATTGACCATTGTATACCCTGTTCCTTATTTTCCTCTTGTTTTTTTTTGGTTCAATGTCAGGACTCAGTAACCATCATACATTAATATTGTTGTAAAGATCTATCTAGTATCTACCCTATTGATTTCCTGAGTAGTTTCCTTCTGCAGGTGCTCGTTGCTGCAAGTTGTGTTGAGTTTGAGTTTTCTGCAGGTGCTTCTTGCTGCAAGTTGTGCTGAAGTTTCTTTCTCAAATTTGGTATGATTTTCTAAAGTTTGTCAGAGTAAGGAGTATATTAGAGAAATATAAAAATCATTAAAAATATTTTCACTTAACAATTTAAGTTTCTAGGTTGAATTAATTGTTAAAGAATAATATAAACTATTAAATACGTCTCCTCACCCGGCGCATTAAGATTTTGGGTTGAAGTGATTCTTTACACGGTATAAAAGCTTCAGTAACCATAAGGTCACGAGTATGATAGTCAAAATCTCGATTTATCATTACGATTTTACGTTTTTACGATTTATTTCATCAAAATGATTTTACCAATATTCCAAAAGCTTTTCGTTTTTACGATTTTCTTACATTACGATTTTATGTTTTAAGATTTTTTATCTCCCTTCTGATTTTACATAAAATCTCGATTTTAATTACCTTTATCACGAGTTCGATCATCACTGTCTCCCACTTGTGGAATTAAACAAACATAAGATAAAATCAAAAAATAAAATATAATTAAGCATATGCAATATCCACATTTCAAGCTGAAAAGGCTCTTATGTGAGGGAGTATGTTAAAAATAATATAAACTATTAAAAAAGCCCTCACCCAATGTCTTAAGGTTTTGAGTTGAAATGATTTTTTACATTGATTGTTTTATATGGTATTAGAGCCTTTATGATCATAGTGTTATGAGTTTGATATATACTCAATGCCCCCACTCTATTAAAAAAAATTAATAATTAAATATCGTAGAGTTCCTTAACATAGGTACGAGCAGTGGCAGACCCAAGAATTTCTTTTTGTCTGCACACTTAGGGGCGGGGGCTCGGAGGCGGCCCCAAATTTTTTTTAAAAGATCATGATCTAATTTTGCTTCCACTTCAAAAGTAAAGCTTTGGTGAATAAACCAAAGTTTTAAAGAAATAGACAATGATAATTAATAAAAAATAAACACCACAAAAAGACATTTGCAAAATATAGTATAATTGTATGGTTAATCAATCAAAAACCTCTGTTTATGTCTATTTGATCCAAAGTTGGCCACTTTTGCTTCACAAAAAAGCGTGAAAAATCCCGTGCAATTCTCCTCCCCTTGATGAAGATTGAATTTCAAGAATCGTTAATGTCTATTAAGATTTGGAACTACTAAGGTTTATGCTTTAAAAAAAAAGAGATAAAGTTTAAGCTTTAAGCTTTTAATTGTAGGGGTTGATTGGGTTGGACCTATCTTTACCTTTTTTCTTTTAATCTTCCTATTTCCTTTTTTTTTTACTTGACCTAAATCACCCCCCGTGAACAAAAAATCCCTAACTTTATGCCTGCAATTGCAGAGAATTGCAACCAAATAGGTCCGCTGTTGGGTACGAGTCCCTTGAAGTTTAATGAACTCTCGTATGAGGAGGCATATTAAAAAAAAATATAAAAATCATTAAAAAAACTTATTTAATAATTTAAACTTTTAGGTTATATGATTACTTTAGCAAAAGAATGTGAGGTTAAGCCACATTTTTCTATTATTCTCCCTACTATTACTCCTTTCTATTTTCATCACAAGAAGTTATCCTACATCATAGGTAATAATCTTTTGAAATAACATCATACATTTGGATTTCTGGTTCATTTTGTTTTATTTAGGTGCTATTATGTGTGCATCATTCTTAGTAGATTAAGTGCTTCCTGTTGAGTTTATTTATAAGCTTATGGATTTCATTTTCATTCGATTAGATTGTTCTGTGGTGGTACTTGTCCTGAAAGGAAACGGAGACTAATAAATGTGATTCCTCCAATAATCAAATTTAAAGAGCACTTAGAAGCCATATATGCTATTGCCCCTTAGAAAGCTAATAGCGTTTTTGCTTTGTCACTTGGAAAACTCATGACCATGATTTCGAGTAAATTTTTTTTATTATATAGCATTTCCCAAATTCACTTTTTTAGGAGTTAAAACGAAAAACCAAACCAAACATACTATAAAGGGTATTAATTGTGATAATGATCATTCATATAGTATACTATAAAATGATGAAGTTGATGTTTATAAGTACTGGCGGAGTCAGAACTTATTTCTAATAGGGGCAAAAAAATTTATCATATCAAAATATTTATCATAATTATACATATCTTTTATTTTTTTAATAACATAATATATTTATGATATATATTATTCATTTAAAAGCATATTCTGAGATCATAATTTGTAATATTAATTTTCAAAATAATAGGATTAATGTTATTTTAACAAATAATAAATATTTATTTAAAATATAATATAAAATTCAATTAGTAAAGAAAGTGCAAATTATATGTATATATACATATATGAAATTTTAATGTGATTTTTATGAATATTTTCATGTGATCTTTATGAATATTATTTCATGTGATGTTAATGAAAATTTATTTCATGTGATGTTAATGAAAACTTATTTCATCATCTTTGTGAATAATTTTTTTTTGCCTTTTACATTTCAATTTGGTTTGGGCCTATACACTTTAGGCCTTCAGGGGTGTATTAAATTATGATTTTAAAAGAATTTTTTTTAGATAAAAAATATTATAAATTTTAATAGAATTTATAAGATTTGAAAGGACAATATGGATTTATACAATTTTAAAAAACCATATAAATTTTTAACAAACATTCAAAATTACAAGAGTCAATAAAAATAATAATAAAGAAATGCAACGACATTAATAAAAAAGTAAAACCTAATATAATTTTTAACAAACACTCAAAAGTAGCTTGGGTGAAGGAGTGAGGCTGAGTTTGGGTCACGAAGGGAAGAAGCTTCAAGTAACTTTCTTGGTGAAGAAAGAACTCACCTTGTTACTTCATTTTCGTCCTCCCAAAAGTTAGTACCTTGGAGCTGACTTGTGAGCTCCAAGAACACCATTGTTGAGCTGTTTCAAGCTTGGGGTAAGTTTCCTCATCCTTGATCATAGTTTTGTGGCTTAAAGTTGATGTCTTTGTCATGTTTAATGAGTAAACAAGAAGGTAAAATGAGTATGAACCTTAAACAGATTAAAGATGCATGCTTTAACGTAGTTAAGTGTTAAAAGTTGGATCTTTGGAGTGGATATTCACGAAATGCAGAAACTGCTTTCTGTCGTGAGATATCCGGATATTTGTCGAACAGATATCCGGATATCAATATCCGGATATGGTATCCGGATATTGATATCTGGATGTGGGATCTGCATATCCGGATATGGTATATCCGGATATGGTCAGTGTGATATCCAGATATTGCATATCCGGATATGTCCCAAGAAATATCCGGATATTCTGGGATTTCGAAGAACAGTAGCTGTGCTATGTGAACAGTAGGCTATTGGGGGTTTGTGGACCCTAGATTAAGGAAGTTGGACTTCTGTAATAAATGAACTAAGTCAGAATCATATGATTAAGGGCTTATGGCTTTGTTGGAAGCCTTAAGACGTAAAACGTAAAGGAAATGCGTAGTCTTTAAGTTGCATGCTTGTGATGCATAATTAATGATATATTATTGGTCCATACCAGATTGTGATACTGCTGTGTTTGGACTTGAGAGTGGTTGGACTCTTGGCTTGGATAGCTAGCTTGCAAGGTAAGCTTTTGTGTCCTCGGTTTAGCCATGTTGTGGTTCCACCATGTCCTATGGGGATGTGGTTTATGCATGCTGTGTTACATGCTTTGATGTTTTGGAAATGCTGTTGAGCTATTATATGTAATGTGCTTTTATGATATGCATGTGATGTCCACCTATACGGTAAGCCTGAGTATGTGGTACATACAAGATGGTGAGGCTGTGGGTGAGGTGCAAACGGTGTTCCTTGTACTTATGTGGGTATAGACGTATTCCTGCATTTCTCTGGCCAGTAGATTGTATAAACACACATGGCATGAATATCTGTTGCACTGCATAGTTTTGGAACTAATATTGGAAATACTGCTTTTTAAACTTATATTGCACATGTAAGTGAGCTTGGGGTGGAAGATCCTTAAGGACCCCTTATCTTACTGAGATTTCTTGTTTAGAGATCTCACCCCACGTTTGGGGACACTTATATCAGGTTCAGGTAATGTTGAGGGCTCAGATGGCAGGAGGCCAGAGCTGAGTTGATATTTTATGACATGCTGATATGCTGGATGTTGACTGCTGTTATGTTTTCCCGCTTGATTACGATATTATGTTGAGATTGTTTTTGGCATTGTTGCCTTATTTGGTGAGCATGGGGTTTGTCCATGCCACATAGACTTGTTATTGTCTTCTTAGTTAAGTTGTATTAAAGTATCAGGATTTATGGTCCAGGCTATGTGTTATAGTCCTGTGACTTTAGATACTCACAGTATATTTATATATGAGGTATTCAGTTAGTTGTCTTGCAATTTACATACAGGCAATATTTTATGAAATGGATTAAGTAATCAAGTTGGCTAAGGTTAATGACGTCATAATTGAATTAAAGAAAAAGTTATTCAGCATTTAAATTAAGCATGGCTTAATACGATAGTATATTAACAATCCGAGTTAACACGAGCTGTTACACAAAGCAAACTTCACAATTAAAAAGAAACATGGAACAATCAGCGATAAATGTCTAAAATCATTTAAATGACATTGGATCCACATAAATCATTTAATCAATATTTTAATATTTAGAAATTTAAAAAATACAAAAAAAAAACAAAGAATTTATTAATAGATATGTAGAAGAAATTTTCATACTCTATATATATACATATATCTTCATTGAATTTTCTCTTTAACATTTTTCACTGATTAATCGCCAAAATTGTTATCCCTGTTGTAAAATCAAATACAAATAAAACCAAGAAACAATTTAATTTCTTTACCACTAGCAACTGTTGCTCTACATTGAACTATTAAAAAAAAAAGTAAACGTAAAACAACACTCCATTTTTTAAAAGAAATAAAATCAATAAAACAACCACACACAAAAATTGTAAATAAAAAAAGGCATGAATTTCACTCATGTTTGAAACACCCAATAAGCAATTATGGTCAGCAAAGAGAAAAATTTTCTCTTTTACAAAGTTCAAAAATGTAAATCATTTTTTTTCCTATCGGATAATATAATTACCCATGCATATTCTAAGAACATGTATCCGTAAAATCTTGAGAAAGGAATGAAGCATCGTACATTGTCGCAGAATTGCTGGGTTCTGGGTGGTGAGTACGAATAAGAAAAAAAAAAGTTAGAAGAAAATCCTAATTAGAAAAAGATGAAAGAAGAATAAGAAATTAAGAAGAAAGTGTTATCTGATCACACACACAAAGCAACTCAAAATCTTCGTCTGTTACCACTGTTATAAATTTAGCTAGGGCCAACTTACAATTTGAGATAGGGCCCAATTATAGTTACTCATATAATTATATATAATAAATAAAATTTACTGAAACATAACTGGGCCATGCCCTACCCAAGCATAATGTGGCTCCGCCATTGTTTATAACATCTCGCATCTCATTTGCCACCGAGTGCTTACGTTAATGAAGAGAATAAGCATCCACAATCTCTCATAGTCATATGTAGCCAAACGACTCCATCCAATTTCCTCAAGCAGTTTCTCCAAACTTGACAAACCAGTATTTTTTTTTGCAAACCAAATTTTTTAAAGATAGTCTAATTTGTTTTTCTTAACCAAATAGAGTAGTGGACCTAGTAGTGACTTGACTTCTCTTAATATTTTATTATTATTTAAAAAAAAAAATAGTTACCTTCAATGTGTATATGGCATCTTTCTCCACTAAGCTTCACCACATATAACATGCATATTCTATGGCATCACTCTGGTCTCGGTAATGGGCTCTCTTCTTCTTCTAGTTTAGTTTAGGTACGACACTGACAGGTTAGAGGTTCACTCATTGCTGAGGGTTGGGCTAATTTTGTTTTTCTTGTAGGTTCTGCTAATGGGCTTCTTAGGGAGCTCTAGTTAGCTAGATGACTCGGTTGTTTTCTATATGATTATAGGGCTTGTAATTTCTCATATTGTATGAGAAATACAAGTTTTCTTACAGAAAAAGAAAGGGATGAGATTCACTTTAAAGAAAAAATAAAAAATAGAAAAGTGATTGACACGGACATCGAAGTGAGAGTGATAGGAGAGGAGATTTCTCATGCAACATGAGAAATCTTTTTCCCATAATTATAATGTAAATAAAGATCATGTTTGCAAGGATTTTTTTTCTTTAAAAATTATTACTTTTAAATAAAAAAGTATTTTTCACTCCAAATAAGTGTTTGAATGTTAATATTTTTTAAAATAGCGTAAAAAATATTAAAATTCATTTTTTTTAAACTAAAATTTCTAACTACTAAAAAAAATTAATTTAAAAGAAATATTTTTTCAAAATTTAAATTTTTCTCAACCCCAAACTAAATAACTCTATCACCTCCATTGTAATCATCATCATCATCACTACCATATTACCTCCACCTCCATTATCATTACCGTTGCCACTGTCATTTTTACCATCTCTATCACTACCATCACCAAAATTTACATCCATAATAATAATAATAATAATTTATTATTATTATTATTATTATTATTATCTCAACTCCAAATTTTATTTTCATGATTTGCTTTCATATATCATTTTTAACAATTTGTATATAAAATATAATTTTAACATCCAAATAATTTTTTGGTTTAAAAGTACAGTGATTCTAAAAAGACAATACATAAAAAGCTATTATATTAAAAGTCGAAAGGACCCTTACGATTATAGTAATTGTATGCGACTTGAAATCGGTGTTCATAACCTCATACTGGCCCGGTCGGATTAATATAGGAACTAGTAAATCGATAATACAATCAGTCCGGGTGAGCTACTGGATCAGCCAAACATTTAAACTAATGCAATCCGGCTTGTTTTGGTGAAAATCAAGTACCTGACCTAATTCATAAAAAAAAATTATTTCCAAGAATAAATAAATCATAAAGGATATTATTTTTTTAAATTCACAAATAGTTTGTTTTCGTTTGAGATATTTGAGTGATTTATTTCTTATTGACTTACATAGGTTATGCATCTACAACATTAATATTATCTTGATTATGCACTATATATACAAGGAATTTTGATCTAGTTTATAATTAGAGATGTCGTCTACTGAACCTGAAGATCCAATATCATACATATTATATGTTTGTTTGATTCAGTGTTGGATAATGATGTGTTATTTATTATTTTAATATTGGTATTAATTTTTTACATGTATTTAAGTATGTTTATAATTTTTTTAATATAAATTATAGATTTGCATATACTTTTTTTTTTGGTGAAAAGATTTGCATATACTTACCCGTTCATGTTGTTGAACCAGTGACCCATTGGTTGAATTAATGACCGCGTACCTTGACTGAGTCATTGACTGAATCAGGTTTAATAAGATTGTTGGAAACATAAGAAATGGTCACTAACTAACAGGTAAATCTAGAAAAGTCCACTATTTGCTATAGCGGAAGCTTTCCCTTGAGTTTAAAGGCATGTTTGATTGTGTTTTGATTTTTTTTATTCTTAAAATTGTTTTGTAGAATAGTTAATGAAATAGTTATTTTCTATATTTTTTATTTTGACATTTAAAACACAAAATAAAAATAACCCAAACTTGTTCTCTAAAATTTGATTCTAAAAACTAAAAAATAATTATAATTTTTAGAATTATTTTTATGACATAGGTCTTATGAAACATGTTTATTTTATTTTATTTATTTTGAAAATCAAAAAATTGTTTTTAAAAACAGACCCTCTATTACTATATACATGAATGCAATAGCTACAAATTGGTCAATAGTGAATACTCCCTCCCTCGGATGCGAGTGGCCTTCAAGATTGTATAACCCTACATACACCCTTTAGGTATGAAATTAAAGGTTCAAACTTGTATCCTGTCCTTGGAGTGGGTTTTCCTTACCACTATGAAAGGCATTGGTGAACTCAAAGAAACTTAGAAAATTAATGTTTTCTTATCGACGTGACTCCACCGTCCACAACAAGATCCAACCCTGCAAGAAGAAACATGTCACTTCTCCGAAGTTTTTTTTTTTTTTAGAAAATTAAGATAGAGAATAAGTCTTTTTAATCTTATACTGGTTCAAATTAATATTCCATATGTTTATATATATATGGTTCCTCTCATAATTAGCAATTGGTTCATACATCATTATCAGCCAATTCAATGGTGGAATGGTGGCAACAAGTTCCACTGATTGTGAACGGAATTTAAGGGGGAAATGGTGATCAAGGAACTCACGAAGCAATAGAACAAAAGGAGATAAAGATGTTGTAATAATGAAGATAAATTTATATTAACAAAAAATTAGTATGACCTTATTATATATGCTTACACATTTTAAAATAATAATAATAATAATGGCATAAGACAAAAATACATGAGAGTTCGTAGAAAAAGTTGTAATTATAAAATTAAATTATTTAAATTTGATCTAATGTAGTTTAATATAAAAATAAGGAAGAGAGAACATTCACTTTTCACGGTCAAGTTTAAAAATTAAACAACTCATTTTGATAATGCGAAAGTACTTAATTATATGATAAAGGAAAAAAACTTTAATTAATTTATAATTAAAAATTCGTCTCTATCAATGACAAAGTATAGAATTAAATAATTATTTAAAGATCTTTTTTCTTCTTTCATCGAAATTTTGCATTATTAGGCCCACTTTAGCCTCTTTTTGTCGCCTTTGTCGGCTATCTCATAATCTCATTGTCACTTTTTATAAAAACGTCTTCCATCATTCATTCTCTTTATGTTTTGGTATTATTACTATCCTTTTCATAGTAATGTCATCTCCATGGATTAGGAAGAAACACAATCATAGCACATAAAGCAACGTTGTAGCAGAGTTTAGGATGCAAAGTTGGAGGGAGATATTCTTACTACCAAAATCTTCTATTAGTAACTTACTACCTATCTAATCACCATTAAATCTAAGAGAAATAATGCTAAAAGGTTTTTGAAAAAATAGAAAATATTGATCAAATGGTGATTAAATAGGTAGTGAGTTGGTAATAGAAAATTTTAGTAATAAGAATATTCCTCCTCCGCAAAGTTATTAGTATTCTTGACCAAAAAGACGAAAGACTAACACATCGCATGTGTTTTTGTTTTTTCCTTTCCCTTCCTGTAGTAAAAAGTTTATAGGAAGAGATCTTGACCCATTTCAAGGTTAAGATCAGACATTATGCAAGTTTCAACAAAGATTTATAATATTACTTATAATTTTCTGGTATCAAAATAATGTACCAATTAATTTGATACACTTCAATAGTTATATTTGATTGTTTGTTATACAATTACAAACTAAATTATGTTGTAACTTGTTAATACATTATAAATATGGGAAATAGTTTTCTTATGTTGTAGGAAAAAAATTATCTTATGTAGTAGAAACAAAAGTATAAGTGGGACCCACATGTAAGAGGAAGAGAAAAAATAGAAGTGGGACTCACCTCTCTTTTGTGTGTGTAGGAAATTGAACCATATTATATATATATATATATATATATATATATATATATATATATATATATATATATATATATATATATATATATATATATATATATATATATATATATATAAATATATATATATATATACATACACAATGCTCGACACCCCGCAGATGGACTAAGGATGTACCTATAATGTTTTAAAAAATATTTGTTTTCTTAATAGACATAAATAACTAGAAATATAATTTAATGAAATCGGTTTAATTTTTAGAATGAACCGATCGATCGTCAACAAAAATTAATAGAAATAATTTTTTTTCTAGGTACAATATTTATTAAATGCACATATCGTAAAATATCTATCAAGATTAAATACACATTATTTATTAAATACATTTTTTTTCCAAAATTATATTATATCAAATATATTATTTCCGAAAACTCTTTCAAAATACATAAATAAATAAAAAATATTTATTTGTAGAAACCGGACATCCACAATATAAAACAAATATGCAATTTGAGCATACAAACATATAATGAGATAAGGATCCAAAAATGGAATAATTTTTTTTTTTTTTTGATAACAATCGAATAAATCTTTAGTGCATCAGATGCACTAAACTCAATGTATCTGTCCATTTATTTTGTGACATATGTGGACAAAAAATCATGTCATCTAAAAAAAAAAAAAAAGCTGATGTGATGTTTTTTGTTCATGTGTTACAAAACAGAAACAATAAAACTTCGGTGCATATGATGCATTAAATATTTATTCCAATAAATCCACCAAGACAACAATTACAAGGGTGACCCAAATCAATATGATTAGTATTTTTATCACTCAATTTGCTAAAATTAGTTAGCGAACACATTAATCATATTTAATTTCTGATTTTCTTGTTTTTGGTTCAACCTCTTCATGAATATATATTTTCTTTTACAAAATGAATGTCAGATGAACGTATATAGATTTTATTTAAGCATATTGCTTCCCAAAATCATTCTAGAACAGAAGTCATACATTTTGCTTACCAAAAAAAAAAAAAAAAAAAAAGTCATACATTTCTCACATTCTAGTACAGATTTATTTGTCTTAGTAATGACGGGTAGTGATGCCCTCCCTATGTATTAAAACTGTTCGCTCAAAAATAGATCAAATTCAGACGTCGATGATCCAGAAAAGAAAAACTAAAACTTTTTTTTTTTTTTAGTATATGAAAAACTACAATTTTATCAATAGAGATGCATGCATTCTGTACACGTACTTCAGAAGGTGTCAAATAAATTAAAAGTAGGGTATTATTAATGTATAACCTTATAAATATTGCATCCCTATTAATGAGAGAACCCTAAATCCAAACCTCACATAGCTGTCATGAATAGAAGATCAATAAAGTTAGTCATCAATTCTCTTAAAAATAGATGGTATATATATATATACGTGTTTAATTACAAATATGAAGTATCAATGCGTAAACAATGAGCAATAACTAGTTATATAGATTGAGTCATATGTGAGTTATCAACAATATGACCAATAATTAACTAGTTGATATCGCACACATGATCTTAACTACAAATTGATTTTAATGTTGTATATTTGATGTCATAATTTCGATTAGCTAGTGCCTTATTTCTTTTCATTCTCCGTTTCTTAAGTTAATTTGCAAGACCTTCACCTTCTATAAGATTAAAAAGATTTAGAAAAAGAATTATTCATTGGTCTCTAAAGTGGCATTCATGAGCATGAATTCGGTTGACCTCTAACAATTTTCACAAATATATGACTATATATTTCAGACCAAAATTTTAGTAAAAATGGAAATTTATGAAATGACTTGTTTATGTGATAGGAACTTATTTCATGTATGTAATTCATTTTATATCAAACATATATGGAAATTAACTGAAACTATATTTGAATTAAGCTCCAACTAGAAGAAATCCTTAGACTCGTCAGCTGCAGTTATATTCTGAAAAATATAATTTCAAATTTCTTTACTCTTATAGTTGTTATCTGTATATAGATTGATATATAGTGCCCCAACGTAACAAGTAGTAATTAACCAAGGTTTTGTATAACTACTAGAAAAATTCGTGCCTAGTGCAGGCTCAAACCTGGGTGACTCAATTAAAGACAACAATCATGTTACCACTCGACCAATGGTCCAAGTGGACCCCAATTTTAAAATTTGATTCGTAACAATATATATTAGGGAAAGGTGTATATCATTTTAAATGATCGTTTTAAGTGAAAGAAAAAGATAAATCATGAAAGAGAGAATGAGAGAAAAAATTTAAAAAATATGGGTCCCACCTTTTTATGAGTGTGAATGAATGTAAGATGTGTCATTTAAAATGACACACCTTTTTTCCTATATATTATAAAGGAAAAGAAACTTCTAGCAAATGTCGCTCCTCTATATGTTCATCTAAAATGACGTTTGCATAAATGCTAATGGCTTACTCATTTAAGAAAAACACTTGTGGGAAGAAATAATATCAATGTTTCAAGTGATAATTAGTCTCAACTTGAAGGAAATAAAAAAAGTCGCAATACCAATTTAATTATTGGGTTTTATATTTCTCATTCAACATGAGAATTCAATTCTCGATCTCATCCAATGATATAAAATAAATTTTTTCTTCCTCTTTCTTTCTCCTTAATAGGTTCTCTCTCCTTGTTCTCTTTCTCTCTCCCTCTATTCTCACCAATACCTATACCTATAAAAAGCATGTGGGACCCGTATGTTAGAAAAAATTATGTGTAGGACCCACATTGGTACGAAAATCGAAGGGTGTTTAGGAAAATTCAAATTCTCATATTAATATTAAATGAGAATTATAAAACCCTTAATTATTTTCATAAACAAACAAACCTTGAAAATTACATTTATATATATGAGTGAAATGACTCTAGACAATTTTTTCTCCTGTTGATGCATCAAAATTCGTGTTAATATTATTTTTACATGTGAGTCCCATGCATATATTTTTTTTATCTCTTGGCACAAGATAATGAATCTCCTACAACATAAAATTCATTTAACATTTTATATATATAATAAAATCAGGATAATAATTAATAAAAATAATTACTTATATTAAACATGCAAATCATTTACGATTTAGCTCCTTGGTCAGGTTTGACATGTCATCTAGTTAGAAAAATATAAAATTATTAATGTATCTTTATCCATTAAGTTATTAGGTTGAAATAATTCTTTATATGGCATCAGAGCCGATGTGGCCATGAGTTCCCGCATGCATTCTATTAATAAAAATAATTAAATATTTAAAATTTCTCTTAGCACAGATATGCTAGATCTAATACATCATTCATTTTTACATCAAATTACTTGCAAGTTATAACATTAATTTCATATTTGTATGGGTCCTTTTCTCCACCCGCGTTATGGAGATAGGGGACTAAACTTCCCTTAAAAAAGAAATTAGCTAGGGTGATGAAATAAAAAAAATTCTAACATTTGCACCACAAATAAAATTTGAGGTAGGATATACTTACAACCTTATTTTTTTACCCTATTACATCATCATTGGATCAAAGAGAGAGAATGCTAAAAAAAATTTGAAAAAATGAGAAAATGTTGATCCAATGGTGATTAATTAATTATTAATTCACAATAAAATAAATTGATAGGCGGAATATCTCTTTAAAAGGAATTAGCTAGGGTGATGAAATAAAAAAAATTCTAACATTTGCACCACAAATAAAATTTAATCAAAGAAAAAATGAAAATCACCATAATATTAGAGACTTGAATGAGCTTGATTACTTTGAAACCAAGCGCTAGTGCATGTAATAGCTGAAAACTAGGGGAATTTATTGGAGAAAATGTGACAATTAAATTAAGAAAGGCATGAATTGAAGTTAAGCTATGAAATCCAATATTCCTGATAAGCGATAACCATGGTAAATGAATCAGGGATGTTTGGCTCGGTTACATGTCTAAAATTGATTGTTAGAATCAATCTTGAACTTGTATAAAAATCGTTTAGCAAAAATACCTCAGGCTTCAATTCAAAAGCTTCGCCTTAGAGCCTCTCAGGCTGGCATAGTATACTAACTTTTATTTTTATTTTTATTTTATATTTTTATACTACTTTTAATCGCTCTCTCTCTCCGCAATCTATTTCATCTCATTTTATTGGTTAAACAGACTTTTTGAATAATTTTTTTTCTATATTATACTGTTTGGATATACATTGGATTTATGAATTTTTATGAAATTATTAGTGTTGTTGATCATATATTGTGTTTGGATAAATTTTTGTTATTTTTTTTTTACAAACTAACATTTTTTTTTTAATAAATCAAACTATTAATTATATTCATAATAAATAATAAATAACAGCCTAGGCTAAATTGATATATTTAAACACAAATATAATTTTTTAACATCAAAACTTGACCCGACCCGTTAACACGCTAGAGATAACACTGTAAAAATCACTGCTTAAGAATGGTCCTTGATTCTGGCCAAAAATAAAGAAAGTTACTTGATTAGAGAAAAAGAAGGTTTGACAATTGAACCACTAATAAGAGTCTATCGTTCAAAAAGTAGAACCCACTACAGTACATACTCATTATTCCACCACCACAAAAAAAAGAGCATACTATAAAGAAAAGAAAAAAAAAACCAATTTAGAATTACATTTAATATGAGGAAAAATTAGCATAATAGTCATTAAAAATAGTGTCCTAAAGGCTAAAACATCATTAATGAAGAGATATTGCATAGTGTAGTCAAAACAGACACACTTCTCTCTCTCTTTCTCTTTATCTTTTTCCTTTGCAGCATTCATAAAGTAAGCCTACACATAAAGCCACCCCACAAACGAACCAAAACATTCTTTCTTGCACTAAGGAGCAGCTGCAGACAAACAAGGTGTGAACTCTCTCTCTCTCTCTCTCAAGTCATCCATTGCTTTTCTCTTTCTTTTTCTTTGAATTCATGTCTTTTCTTCTTTGATGCACAATTCTGATCACTATTTATTCTGGATTGAGGGGTTGTTTAAAAGCTGACACATAAATATCAATTCTTCACTAGATTTTAGAGTTGTTTGTATCTTTGATTTCATTTTCTATCTATATATTTAAGAGAAGATGTTCATGGTAACTACAAGGTCCACATATATCTTCTCTCTTTTTCTACCAAAGGTTGCTTTGTATCAGGTCCTATAAACACAAAAGCACTACTTTTCATTTTCCTTTAATTTCTTTACCCTTTTTGCTCGTGTGATAATTGTATAAAAGAACAGAAAAATTAAAGAAGATCATACTATTTGTTATTATTATTAATTAATTAATATTTCCTTCATGCTTCAAGTTCTAATCCTCTACATTTTATTTTATTTTTTACACTTTTCATGACATAACCACCTTGTTTTGATTTTAATGTTAATTATCTCAAGAAATATGTTATGTAATTAAACTTAAAATCACTAGCCCTTGAAATCTTTTACATGCTATGGATTCTTATAATTCCCATATGAAAACTGTGACTGTAGCTATCTTTTTCTCTCTTTTATTTTGGGGTTCCTCAGATTCATGGAGGGGATAACTCCCAATTCATGCACAAGGCAAGTTTTAGAGAAGAAAGCAAGGCCACAAGAGCAACTGAATTGTCCAAGGTGCAATTCAACCAACACTAAGTTCTGTTATTACAACAACTATAGCCTCACACAACCCAGATACTTCTGCAAGACTTGTAGAAGGTATTGGACAGAAGGTGGTTCTCTCAGAAATGTTCCAGTTGGTGGTGGTTCCAGAAAGAACAAGAGGGTAACCACAGGATCATCATCATCATCAGCTACACCTTCATCAAAAGTTCCAGACCTAAACCCACCAAGCCTTTCAGTCTCAGCTATTTCTTCCTCACAAAACCCTAATAAAATGCATGGAGGTCAAGATCTTAACCTGGCTTTCCCATCCATGGAGAATTATCATCAACATCATCATCATCATAATCATCATGGCATGTCCTCATATGTTGAGATGCACAATGGTGAAAACTCTTCTTCAGCTCAACCAACTTCTCTTTCAGCTCTTGAGCTACTTAGGTCTAGCATGGCATCTAGGGGTTTGAATAATCCTTATGCTACTTCTTCCTTGATGCCAAATTCAAATTCTCTTTACCCTTCTGGGTTTAATCCCATGCAAGAAGTTAAACCTAACCTTGGATTTTCAGTTGATCATGGGATTGGAAACAGATCCTATAATGATCATCAAGTTCAAGAGAATGGTAGCAGACTTTTGTTCCCTTTTGGAGATGTGAAGCAGGCTGAAGTGGATCAGAACAAAGAACAAGGAAATTCAACTGGATATTGGAATGGAATGATTGGTGAAGGGTCATGGTAAGAAAAAAAAAGAAATATGGGAGGAATAAGGAAACTAATATTTAAGAACTTAATGCATTATCTTATTTTTCTTCCCTATTTTTTTTTTTTCTCTCTTTTCAAAAATGGATCATTTGTCTGAAGTTGTTTCAGAACTAACTATAGGATACACATGGTTACTTTGTTTTGTACACACTTCCTTTGCTATTTGAGCAATGTGAGGATTTCACATCTCATTTTGGTTGTTTTTTATATATATATATATATAGAGAGAGAGAAGAAGAAGAAGAGGTGAATATTGGGCCTGTTTTAATTTTGTCCATGGCATGCAACCTGTATTCATGAATTCTTCTGTAATTAAGAAGCAGAATCTCCTTCATTTATGATTATATGTATTTCAAAGTTGTGGTTGAAATGAATTTTGGGTGTGTAAACATGATTAAATTGTTCAAATTAAATGTTCAAGTTTGTGAGTGTAACCATAATTATAAAAATTTGGTTGAGTTTTGCTTTTGTGGTCTTTTTCAGCTCTCTATTCTTTCTCTGTGCCTGCAAGAATTAGTGGGTTGTCAGCTTTGTTGTCTAAATTATCACATCTGAGATTCTTCCAACTATGAAAGCACTTGGTGGAATTATTCGGAAGAATAATAGGAAAAGAAAACTGAAAAGGAAGGGCAAGAGAGTGTTCTATGGTCTTAGTGTTTTAGCTGAATTAGGAATGTCACACCCACTTCTAATGAACCTAGCTAGTATTATAATTAAACATTGGACAAATCTTGAAAAATTGGATTGTTATATATTACATATGTCATTAATTAATTATATTTAGTAAGTTTTCTAAAGAAATATTTCTTTTTTGAAGTGATATTATAATATGTAAATTATATAAGCTTTTTTTTTTTTCTAATTTCACGATGGACCAAATTAAATATAGGGAAAAGTGTTTATCTTTTTAAGTGACACAACTTATGTCATTTCACTCTGACAAAAAGGTAGGACGCACACCTTTATTTTTTTGTCCACTCTCTCCCCCCTTTATCTATCTCTTTCTCTCACTTAAAATGATACAATTTTACATCATTTAAAATTATACATATTTTCTCTTGAAAATAAGAAGAATTCGAGAATTAATTACTTTTTTTGTTGGGAAACTGATCCTAATTACTTCTTTGAGGCGAATCAGAACCTCCGGTATCCCCACGGGTTCGACTCTTTGAGCCGCCTATGGGACTAATCCAAAGTTCGGGTGCGAGTTCGAGGATTACGGTACTTATGCCCCTTCCCAGATGGTGTTGGTGGGATTCGAACCGAGGTCCTCTCCCACCACTCAGTCCACATGCTACCAACTGAGCCACCACACATCGGTAATTATTATTTTTCTTCATGAAAGGATAATGAACTCAAAATTTATTATTTTTTTAAAGAGGGATTGTGAATACAAGACTTAAAAATTAGCTCACATTTTTTTTTCATTAAATTTCTTATAAATTCGAATAAGCAACTGCTTTATTCATTGTATTGATAATTAAATAAATGATATTTTTACGTTGGTTTTCATCTTTAAAATATTTACCAAAAATGTGTAACATGATTACCTGCCCCAACTAAACACTAACCTAATATAAGTGTCATCCACTTGCAGTTTAATATAATTTGAAGAGTTTCAATTTAATGAGTGTCGTATGTCATACATCCACCTGCTGTTAAATATAGTATGTGGAAGGACTAAAGGAAACTATGAAGAGCCCAACTTGTTTCGGTATAGTGGGACCCTCAAACATTCCAATGGTGCAAGTGGAAACTATATATTATACCAATGGCTAGGTCAATGGCTTCACATGTGGACAATTTATTAACTAATAAAATAAAATGTAGGATTGTTCTTACGTTGTGTTTTTCACTTTGAGTAAGTTCCATTGGAGGGACAAAATACCTTCCCTCATGTGTTGGCCTTCTTCTTACGCCATTCTCCTAACCATTCTCTTAATTTTTCTTCTCCTTAGGGTACGTACGTAGAGAGAGACACTCATCTTTGAAAACCAAAAATGTTTTCCCACAATTCATAACCGCTCTTGAAACTGATGACATAATAATTCCCTTAAACTAATAATTCTACTTTGTCGTTTTATGTAACAAGATTGGTTTTGGGGTATGTTTTTTTTCATGTTGCAGTGAGAAAAAAACATATCTCCTATGCACTAATCAAAAGATGTGCCTTGGGGGTTTTTTTTAAAGGGAAATAATTATCTCATGTTGCATGAGATAATTATCTCATGCAACAGAGACAAAATAGTTGGGTCCACTATTTTTTCTTTTTTTCCTTTTTCTGAAAAAATAGTGGACCCCACAATATTATCTGTGTTGTATGAGATAATTATCTCATGCAATATAAGATTAATAGATACCTTTTTTAAATAAAAAAAATAGAAATGAGTCCCATTTGTTTTATGTCTATTACATGAGAGTAGGGGTGTTAGCGGGCCGAGCCGAGCCGAGCTTTGATCTTAACGGGCCAAGCCTGTATTTAAACGTGTCCGACTGGCCTTAGCCTGTTACCTGTCACGAATATAATATTGGCTTGTGGCCTGGTTTATTTACAAAAAATAAAAGCCTGTGTGAAGCCTGTCTTAGCCTGTTAGCAAGTTAAAGAATAAAAATAAGATAACAGAATTCCACAAAAAAAAAATTTCCATATAGAAACCTTAGCTTCCAATTTGCAGCAATAATTTATAAAGTCTACAATAAAAAAAAATTAAAGTGAGAGAAGGTAGATAACAGGTTATATTATCTTAGCCCATTATAAAAAAAGTGCAAACAAAAAAAAATAAAATAAATAAATAAATTGACAAAAAAAAGCAGTGCATATTGGAACGAATGAATTTTTGTGGGTTTGTTTGTGTGAAGGAGGATAAAAAATATAGAACAACACTAGTAATTCCATAAATATACATAAATTCAATATATATCCAAATAGCATAATATAGAACAAAATCATTCAAAAAGTTTGTTAAACCAATAAAATGGGGTGAAATAAATTGATGAAAGAGAGAGTTATTACAAGTAGTATAAAAAATATAAATAAATATTTATATACTAGGTTAGCCTAGAAATTAGAGTTTTTATTAAACGAGCTTTTATACAAGTCCACCTGGTTCCAACACGAGCTTTTATTAAACGAGTTCAGACCTTTAGAGAGAAGTGATTTTACGTGACATGAGAGACATTTTTCCGAAGTTATTAATACACACTTATGCAAGGGTTTTTTTGTTAATTATTCTTAAAAGCAACAAGGTAACATCAGACTGCAAACTGAGTTAGAAAACTCACTATAATAACAAAGATCACTATAACAACAAATTATTTAATTATTCTACTATAAAAAATTCACACACAATAATCAAGAAGGGAAACATCCCAAATAAAAACAAGGATAAATAGAATATTATGGTCTTACAGCTAGTGTGAGGGTTGCTATGATTTTTCTTCGTATAATATATAGAATGTTTTAAATAAAAATTTCAAAATAATTAATTTTAGAATATAGATTATATTAACAACTTTTTTTTATTTACAACCTCTTATAACTATTTAATTACTGTTAGATCAATATCAAATTAATGTCTCTCACTTGATAATATTTTTTAACTGTAATATAATTTTGATCCAAGGATAACGAAAATAATTATAAAAAATTATAAGAAAAAAAAATATAAATATAAGGGTAAAGTGTGTGTCATTTTAAAGGAAGTAAAGTTATATCATTTTAAGAGAGAGAAAGAGATAGATAAAGCAGGAGAGAGAGTTGACAAAAAAAAAAAAAAAAGGTGTGAGTCCCACCTCTTTGTGAGAGTGAAAGGATATAAGTTATGTCATTTAGAAGGATAAACACTTTTCCCTAAATATAATCTCCCTTAGTAAGATATTTATATAACCTTTTCAAAATAAGTCTCACTTTTCCAGCAGGTCCTGGCATCATGAAGCCAAACATTCATATTTGGGCCGAAAATGCATTATGCAATACTGTAATCTTACAGTAAATATCCATTTGGACTTCGCTATCAAACATGAACTAAATTATGAGTTTAAAAAAAGTATTTTTTAAGTGAAATTAACGTCACTCTACAAAGTAAATAAATAAACTTGTTGATTATTGTAAAAGTGCGTTAGTATGAGAATATAACTACTAAAAATATGAATATGCTTACGTTTTGAACATATTGTGAAGAAATCTGGTTTTCCAGTTTCCACAGCACCATCAACTTGTTTCAGACTGCAAATTCTAAACTGTCTTCACTTGTGCCTAATTTGATCATTTAAGTTTCAAGGTACACCTTTGTATTTTATACATTCCAATATTCCATGACACCATAGCTTTCTTAACATATATACACGCACTTTCTCAAATTTCCAACAACTCGATTTCAACTTATGTTTATATGATAAGAAAAGAGAAAGTTTTATTTCTAATAAAACAAAATTATGTTTCACAAACAAAATTTAATGCAAACGCAAATGACCATTCTTGTATATCAGTTCTAAGGCATTAATAAAAGAGGATAAGAAGTAAAGGAAGGTACATTTGAAAGCACCAGTTATATAATCCGATACATATATATTTCTCTACTGTACAGAAATAACTCTTAACATGTTTATTTGTTTAATTAATACCTTAGAAGCAGCTTAGAAAAACAGTTGGCAACAAAACATTACTTGAGTAATATCCTTCCAGTTCTGTCTTCTATACAAAGGTATGGCCTTTTCCAGAACAAGAGAAGGACAAGAGGCTCTCTTGAGAAGGTAAACCAAGTTTCAGGGATACACAGATTTTTCACTTATCAGCATTGATTCCGAAAATTCGGACCTTGTGCATGTGGGGGAACTTAGCAACAACCAGCACAATCACTGCAACGGTGTTGAAGAACAGCATTGGGTTCTGATAGTCAGTTGTGTGTGAGGCGATCAAGTACCTGACAATCACAAAAAATCAAGCAGTAAATAACTACTGATTTTTAAATCATATGTACATTCTCAAGATAACTAAACATGAGTTAAGTGAGCTCCACAAATAACACTCATGGCTTTTCTCCATTTCATCTCCCTTAATTGTTCCATCATCTTGGATGATAGATTCAAGATACTTAAATCTTGCACTTGTGAAATAGAGCGATCTCAAATTTTCAACTCTAAGCTAGTGCTAGTGTGTGTTGAACTTAATGTCAGGCAATTAATTCAACCAAAAAGCTTAAGATGTTAAGTGAAGATCACGTTAATGGTTTTATATATATCTCTAACACTCCTCTTCACGTAAAAGCCCTTGGGCTTGAAGTGTTGATAATGCACATGCCCATTTTTTTGGTTTACCTAATGCTGATTTAACCTTTTTTTATTATTTGAAAACGAAAGTAGTGAGAATCGAACTCATGGTCATATAAGCTCTGATACCATATCAAGAAATCAATTTAACCAAAAATGTCACATTAACGGTTTTATATAATATCTCTTAAACGCTTACGTTCCAGATACTTCATTTTACTTATACTTAATCAGAGACCATGTGCTTCCAAAGATTTTCTACACAGCTCTAGTTTACCATCTATTTCCTTTCCTCACTCTCCCACTAGGATTATATCATATGCAAAACCATGCATTGTAGCACTAACTCCTGATATGATCAGTGAGTACATCCAAAACCAATGTAAATTTGAGTTTCACAACCTTGCTTGCACTAAATAATGCAGCATGCTTATTCCAATAAGTTTAAATTAATAACTGATACCTCAAAGATAAAATACCATTCTCATTGTAGAAAACTACCCAGAGAAACATAAAGTACTTGTCAGTGCAAAACTAGGAAAGCCAGTCCAGCCAGCCCAACCTAGAACAATCAAGACAGTCCTGAGTCATTGAGAAGCAGCAGTGATACAACGTTCTAGCTGATGCTCAAATCATTTCCATAAAAAGTAATTCCTTTGCTTTTGAAATTCTCAGTTTTTGGAAAACAAGATGGGTGTACCTCTTAATCTAGATGCAACGGTCAACTTCAGGGATTTTGGTGGCACTAAGGAGGGAGAGTGTCTATGGCAATGTAATATATACCCCCCCGTTCATTTGAGTATTTGGCATGCAAGATGCTTTCATTTTCAAGAATATCTTCCAGACAACATATCTGCTATGGTACAGGATCATCATTTTGGCGCACTACACTGTCTCTTCAAGAGGGTGTCCTTACCAGATATTCAAAGGGATTTGATTTAGCTTGATTGTCCTTTTCTTTGTTTCTCTTTATGCCTTTATTAAGGAGGATTTCTTATCCTCCGGGTTTGTACTCTTTTCTTTTTATATCTAATACTATTCTATCAAAAGCATTCAAAATACTCAAAATTAAAGTTATGAAGTTATGTGGTTTGACAAAAAAAAAATAAAATAGATAGCAGATCAGGTTGAACCCCAGACACCAAGAAGAATAGAAACCTTCTAGGTCATAATAGACCCCACACACACAGAGAGCGCATTACGGCAGCAGCCCATACAAATGGTATTGACATGGAAATTGTCCTTATAGAAACCTTGTTATCAGTTATCATTTCTCACATCATATCATTCACTCTATGACCAAGTGGTAAAGAGTCGATCCTTACTACCCTCCATTCTTCTAATAATCTTCTAATAAATATTATGGAATTTTTTAACACAAATAGATGGGCCTGAGCTCTTAGGTGAAGGCAGATATGAATGGTTTTATACTTGTACTATAATTCTAATACACGCCCTCCCAGAAGAGCTCATTGGGCTTGAAAGGTGGACAATGCATAAGCCCACCTACTTGTGTTATATCTCTAAGACACCCCCTCATGCAAGAAAACTTGTTCTTGAAGTGTGAATAATGCATAGGCCCAATTTTTTTTTGTTTAAATGAAGAAGCTATGGCATTTCATCCAAAATAGAATTAAAAAGTATCATACATAGCACTGACTTGAAGTACAGGATCATGATAGGATTGTGCGCTAACCTAAAACTACAAAGTGCAGGATAAGAATTCTGAAGCTAATTGTCAGAGAGAGCTGTGAATTGGCAAATATTTCCAATCAAATTCAAAGCTAACCTATGCAAAACAACTTTTCTCACTATCACCTAAAGCTTCTTCCTATGTCGCCTGCAACTTTCATTCGTCATCCTCATCATCATTGACTTCAGACTTTGACTTTGACAACTCATCTTCCTCTCAAGGATTCTTGCCCTCCAATTTCCTATTGTAGGCCAGAATATTTCTATCATACTCATTCTTCTTCTCTGCCCCGGAAGCTAGCTTTCTCAGCATCTGACATCGATTTCCATAGTCACCGCTAGCTTTACTAACCACGGCGATGGATTTGTTGTTCGAATGCTCCTTATACTGTTCTTTGATCTCAGACTTGAAAACAAAGAAACCATAAGCGATTCAAAGGCAAGCACAACAGCCAATGGCTTTATAGCACATGGATTGATGACGAGGCCAAACATTTTCAAAATATCACAAAACCGAGTCTTCACGATTTCGCCACTTGTCTTCGTTGTTTTCATGTCCGGGTTCAGAGAACAGCACAAGGAACATCCAAACAACAAAGCTGTCGCCGTGGTCAGTAAGGCTAGCGGTGACAAATGGAAATCGATGTTTGACGCTAAGTAAGCTCGCTACATTTCCAGGGCAGGGAAGAAGAAAGAAGAGTGTGATAGAAATATTCTAGCCTACAATAGGAAATTGGAGGGTAAGAACCTTTCAGAGGAAGATGAGTCTGACAAGTCAAAGTTCAAAATCAATGATGCGGAGGAAGAAGATGACTAGTGAAGTTGCAACCCAAAAGCTTGAGTCAAGTGAAGGTAATATTAGTAGTTTTATATATTATATCTCTAACATACCCCTCACCCAAGAGCCCTTGACTTGAAACGTGGATAATGCACATGCCCAATTTTTAATTCATATTATATTTCTAACAAAAAGATATCTATTAAAAGAACGCGTAGTATTAGCTACCCATTGATTTACAAACCTCACTTATAATATCTTATGATATGAACCAATCAACAAAGTAATATTGTAATATATAGTAGAATTTAAAAGTGCACAATTCTGCTTCCTTGCATAATAGTTGCAACACACTTTCATTCCTTGCAAATTGATGGCATTAAGAAAACCCTAACTCTTCCTGGAAACAAATGTAATTCAAGAACTAATTCAACTAAACTATGAGAAAATGCCAGGATAATGGTGCAGACTGATTTTGATATCAGACACAATCCAATGACATAGATGAAGTTACACAAGACCACAAGTAAATTGCAGATCATAATTGAATGATGTAGAGCTGTATAGAAGTTTTCATAGGTAGCCTTTTTTATATTTTTCTTTATTTTTTCACCAACAGAAACAAATTCCTTTTTCTACCAATTGCTTGTGGAATTGCCATAACAATTGTTATGAAGCATACAGATATGAACATACATGTAACTTATATAAATGAGAACTTCTTACCAGACAACAGTAATTCCAAATACATGTAACTTATAAGACTAAATCACAGCTGAGAGACATGTGCTTCACATAAGAAGAAGGGAATAAACACACATGTTTCAATTTCTTGCACCACAAGAAGTTATCAACCAAAAATTATTATGAAATGCATGTGTTATAATAACACTATCAAGAATGCACACAGATTATTTTGTCTGCACCAGTGGAGACAATATTTTAATGAGTGCAGACCAATTCGGGTTCATATAACAAGTCTGCAGATAAAAAATTAAAAAACTCATACACCCTATGACATCACCAGGCAGGAACATACACTTTTAAATATAAAAACGATGGGATGCAATTAGAGGAGAACTTACAGCACCAAGGGAACAACTGTTAGAAACTTCCTGTTACGAGTGAGCTGCTTTCCATTGTCTACCTGCTCCCACCAAGTCAATCTATTATAGATCCCCTGGTCCTCCGCAAATGGAGTTCCTTTCTTCCAGTGGAAAAAGTGATATGTTACCTGATGGACACAACATAATAATCAAGCCACGTAGAAAGATCAAATTATTTCAACGTTCATTAAAAAACAATAATTGACAACACAAAATATTAATTGTTAACAAGAAAAAAAGCCCTGCCACAACCTCACCAAGTAATAATTGAGTGGAAATAGATTGCCTTAGTATTATACTTAAACAAGACACATTATAAAAGCCCCACCTACCCCAAAAAATGAAAGAAGATGAAGAAAAAATATCTTGACAAACAATTCATTCCAAGTCTTTCTGTAAGACAAACATTAAATGATAAGAAATATTAGGTTCTATTTCAAAGCACAATCTAATAATCAAATACTATATTTTAGAAGGAATGGCCACACCTTTTGAGGCATCATAAAACTTGTACTGGCGTACTTCTAAAGTTAAACAGCAGAGAAGCAAGAAAGAAAATTTTGAACATTAAAAGAAAGAGGGAAGCCATGAAAGTTAAAGCATATTAAAAGCAAATCTATATAAGCCTATCCCAAAGATTAATAAGAAATTGTTATCTTTTTATAAGATTATATATAAATTTTCAATAAAATATAACATCTTGGGTTGTCCTGAAGTAGCCTATCCCAAAGCCCAACACTTTTTCTCCAGGTAACATATAAGCCTCCCATCTCGTTCCACATTCCTTGTAACTAACTTCCTAGCCAAGGGAGAACAATAACAAGAATGTAGAGGAGTAACTAACTTCCTAGCCATGGGAGAACAAGACAAGAACAAGAACAAGATTATAAAGGAGAAATATCGAATTGCTAGTAACAAAAACTAGGAATTGGGGCCACCCTCCACCCTTGACAAGAGAAAACTGAAGCAAATTACTGTTGTATTGTTCGTTCACTTTCAATTCCGGATTATGATTTTGTAAGGTGGCAGAGGTTTCATACCTCTAATTTATATATGTCTTATGAACACTCTACCCTCTATCTCTCTTTCTTGATTTTTCTGAATATCAAGAATGAAACAAAAAAGTATGAATCCTAAACCATTTAGCATTTATTAGCCCACAAGAAGAAACAACTCCCACACTTAATAACTATGTATGACTCAATAAATTAACATCTCAACCCTCTCATCTTTCCAAGATTAATAGTATTACATTCAGTCTCTCATCTTACAAAGCCAACAAGACCTGAAACTTCAAGATTAACCATCAAGCATAATGAACACGGATCAAAATTGCCCATTCCATGAACAATTCACCAATCAACAACACACTTACCCAAAACCAAAAACCAAGACAAGACAAACACCTACCCCATTCATAAATAATAAACAACACATACACACCCAAAAAAGCTTTACACTGCAAGAATTTTAAACGGGTTATCATAGGCAAAAAAAGAAGCCAAATAAAAAAGGTAACAAATCAAAGAAAATAAATATAAAACAAAAGAAAAGCATGAATTATAAGAAAATAAATAGGAAGAAAGAACAAGTATAGATACGAGGAAATGGACGAGATTGACGGTGGTCCATGCGATGCCAGGGGAACAACCGAAGACGGAGAGAACGAGGATCCATGAAAAGAAGAGGATAAGGATGTAGGTCGTCCACACACCAGGGTAGGTGAACCACTCCGTGTTCCTATTCAGATCCGCTGGTTGCACAGCCTTCACATACAGATTTGCCATCAAAAGTTCGAAAACCAGAGATACCCTTTTGATCTTGGATCCAAAAAGCTCCAAACTTTGGCCACCGATTGCAGTTTTAATGATGGTGGGTTTGATGGGTGCTGAAAATTCCAAAAACCCAGAAACACCAAAAGCTTTTTCTGATTGTTTTTCTCTCTCTTTCTCTCTTTCTCTCTCTTTGCCTGATCAAAATATCAACGTTGCCGTGTGTGGATGAATTGAAAAAATGAAAATGAAAGCTGAACTTTATTTAATTTTCTCGGTAAATAAGTAAATAACAATAGAGATAATAACATAATAATAAAAGAGACCAATGAAAACGAAGTCGTTTCGATATTCTTTGATTTTTCATGGTTTTCTGGTGGTTTTGAAGGTTGGAAACAGTTTTCTTATTTGACTTTTTTTAAGGATTCCGTTTTTTTAAAAAAAAAAATTTGACCATACGTAATGAGGTCAGATATAAATTAAAGTTTGTTACTAAATTCCAATCACATCACTAGCAGTTAAAGTTAATAACTAATTTGATTGTGCTTTTTTGTTTTCCTGGTTGTGTTTGGATTGAATAAAAAATATTAACAAATAAAGAAATATGGATGTAAACAGTAATAAGTTTAAGGAGTTTTAAATTGATTGTGTTTTAAAAATTAAAGTGAATAACAAATTTAGTTGTGTTTGGATTTATATTTTGGAAGTTTTTCCATTCAAATTGTCAAACATACAATCTGTCGTTCCATTCAAACTTTTTTTTTTTTAGAAAATATTTAAATTAATACTATTTAAAAATTCACCAAAAAAGTATTAAACAAAACTATTAAAATTAGGTGCTTTTGGTCATATAAAAGATGCGGAATTACAACTGATAGTAAAAAAAATAGATTATTCTATCTATTTTTTTTTACTTACCTTTATCTATTACTTCCAACAATATTAGATTATAATTTCAATTCTCAACTATCTTTATCAATTTTTTTTAGTGAGGTTTTGATCTAATAATGTTGGAAAGTGGTAGGTAAAGAAAAAATAAGTAGAATAATTTATCTCGATAATAAAACAGCAATATGGTCCATCACATTTATTCTTTTTCTTTCTTTATTAGTTTCCCATTCCCTATTTTTTTACGGGGTTGGATCATTTTACAACAGTGTAAGTTACACTCTTAATCTTGTCTCTTAATCCCAGTTATATCTAAGGGCTCAAATTGTTTAGTAATGTGAGCCATTGGATACAAGTGGATCAACGTTCAAGATTGGGTGTAAGATTTCTAATTCTTACACCGGTGTAAGAATATCCTACCCCTTTTTTATGAGTGGTAGAGAAAATAAGTTTTACGGTAAATGCAGGAATCATTTCTACATGAAAGATTTACATGGAAAAAGTGATGTCTTACGAGGAGCCATATAGATCGGCACCGCTCCAATGCTAGTAATAATGCAATATATTATGTTATGTGCATTACAATTAAGTTTTTAATAAGACTGTAATATATACTTTCGTATTAAAATTAGAAATAAATTGATCCATATAGTATTAAAAAAAGTTAGTGGAGTCACTAAAATGGAAAAAAGTTACCCACGTAACTATATTTATTTTATGGATTCCTTTTATGGGTAATGATACATGACTTTCGCATATATGTACTACAAGGGGACAAAGATACTCCCTAAATTAAGGGCTTTTTAATGGGGTGTTAGCACGTGATACTCTTCCCCCCACCTTCCTCCTTTTTGTTATTGAGACTTGTTGAGTAATTTTCTGAATTTAATAAGTAAGACTTAGGATAGGCAGTGAAGAAGACCAGAAAGAATGAAGACCACAATGTGGTTGTCATTGCTAAATAGACTTCCGGTGAGAAGTAGAACAAGCAAATGGAACAGAAGATCAAATGTGTGTGAAAGCTGCTGCAATAAAGAAGAGACTATCATCCATATTCTCCGGGATTGTAAGCATGCTCAAAGCATATGGAGAGATCGGGTTGGTAGTCGCTTGCCTCATGACTTCTTTAGTTTGGACTCAAGTGATTGGCTGCCCATGAACATGTGTAGTTCTTGAGGCCAAACCGATCATACAAATTGGATTGATGTATTCATTCCAACCTGCTGGTATTTATGGACCTGGAGAAATCAAGAAATCCATGATGCAGACTTTCACATACCACATAGAGTTAAGTATGTGATTTTTTATTTTATTCACCATGTTTTTGCTGCTAGAAACAAAATGAAGATGCATACCAGGAGTATGCCTAGCGACCATGATAAGCAGTGGCAACCTCCGAAGCAAGGTTGGCTGTAGTTAAATACTAATGGGGCTTCTTCGTCTCTTAGAAAGCATGCTAGTTGCGGGGTCTTATTAGAGACCATAATGGTACTTTCATTAGAGGCTTCAAGCAAAAGCCTAGATATACTCGTTGGACGCGGAGCTATTGGGAATACTCTGGCTTGGAACTAGCTTGGGGCACAAGAGTCAGAAGATTAATAGTGGAATGTCATTCTACGAATGTGATCTCCTCAATCCATAGCAGTTATGATAGCCATGGGACTCCTTTTGTTGTCTCTCAAATTCGAAAGTGTCTTCAAAAGGACTGGACAGTGCATTACGATTATACTTGTAGGGAAAAAAATACATGCCCCCATTGGATTGCTACTTATCCTCTTGATGAAGGCAGGAATCTAGTTGTTTACACCAATCCCCCTCTCCACCTTATGAACCTTCTATTAGAGGGTATTTCCAATTGACATTCTACAACCCATCTTTTGTAGTTTTGTTGTTTTCTAGGGCTTTGCCCCTCCTTACTTACAAAGATAATGTAATGTACTTGTTGTTTGGAAACAAGAATAAAATTAGTAAATATAAAAGACAAAGAAGGGGATAGACATAGTTGGCTAAGGATTTGGTCCATACCCCACAAAGGTGTGGCTTCAAACCTCGTTGGCTGATATGAGAACTTTATTAGTGGGTAATATGTAATCCCTCCCAGAAATCCTCAAAGAGGTTGGGGGTCTTCCCTGACCCTAGTGGGATACTAGTGTCTAATCTCACTTCAACTTTTATTTACCAGAAAAAAAATGAAAAAGGGGAAAGGTTGGTTCTTAACTTTTTAAGTAATGTACTTTATTGATGATAATGAAGATGGAAAAGCAAATGACATGTGATAGTATTTTCTGGAAGATGTTTATCCATATGACATTTGTCAATAGCGTATATGTGATGAAATGATCAATGACGGTACGATTCGAGTCTAACAAAATTTGTCTCCTTAAGACGATTTGCTTTATCTATGGGTGCCAAAAGAGATCGGATAATTGCCTCGCAAGATAGAACAGATCTCGTCACTAGTACGACAGAACTTCCGAACTAGAGCCCCTTGGACATAACTGGATGCTTGAAAGGATTGCGAAAAGAATGAATGAGAATGCAAGAGAAATTTGGACAGAATGATAGTAAATAATCATAAAGTTGAGTGAATTTTTTTGACGCATTTAACCTATTTATAAACTACGATCGCCACAATTCATATATTTATTCGACAGCGAAACAACACCAATGAACAGCCGTAATGATTCGGCGCTAGTCGAAACGATGTTAGAGAAGAACGTGCGCAGAATTAACAAGAAAGACTTAGGGACATTTTGGAAAATAGTAAAAAATAATTTCATAAAGTTTTATCCCCCCCATGCCCACGGCTAACGATCGTGTCATGTCGTAAGAACGATGACACACACGTGTGTTTGGTTGACCATGTATCTCCTAGGTTTTTCCAACCTTCACAAAAGTGGAATGCCCCTAGGGAAAATTTGGGGGAGTAAGGCTGCGCTTTCTAAAGGTTCCTCCATCACTTATTTTGTAAAATGCGGGACTTCCTTATCTCACACCCCTTCATATTCCCTTACCTCATCATATTCCTAACCAACTACTTATTTATTGCACCACGAATTCTACATAAGAATTCTAACAATCCCCTACATGAATAAAAAGTTCAGCACCATATGCATATTGTAACACCCCGCTCATGACCGGTTTGTTATTATACATTACGATATTAAGTACAGTTACAATCACAATAGATGAATTTAAATTACGGATAAACTTTTTTCTTTTTTGCTAACAATTGTTTTTCTGCTTAAAAATCTTCCCGTATTTTAAATAATTCAAAACTATAATTATAACTCCTACATTGTGTGGAAGACTTAATCTTTACTTAAACATTTTTTACATTACTCATTAATCATCACCAAGTGGTTCCCATAAACATACAAGGTGTAATACTCATTATTTTCTTAAACCTAAAATGTGTGACGTTCCTGCATTTGGGAAGGTCATTTCTCCCTCTGGGAAAGTTGTTCACCTTTTTTGGGAAGGTCGTTCCCCCTATGGGAAAGTTGTTCCCCCTCTAGGGAAGTCGTTCCCACATGTCAAGATAAAATTTGACGGTACTTGGCTATACATAAGTCGTTAGAGATGCTTTCTCAAACTTAGTTACACCTAATTGACCTTGCATTATATAGTATACACAATATTTGCCATTCCAAGTCTCTATTAATCCTCCAATCCATCAAAGGCTCCATGCTCTTATACAACATAACTTGAACAATCATTCATAATTACATCAAAGGCATTCCAAAACTTAAAAGTATTACATGTCATTATTGCAAGCCTTAACCAATTATACACAAGTTCCTCAAAATGTATAAAGGCTATCAAAAGTGCATGAATATACAATGGGAAATATGTTTATCATTTTAAATGATACAACTTACATCCTTTCACTCTCACAAAGAGGTGGGACCCACACCTTTATTTTTTTGCCAACTCTCTCTCCTCCTTTATCTATCTCTTTCTCTCTCTTAAAATGACACAACTTTACATCATTTAAAATGACACACACTTTTTTCATATACAATATATCCCTCAAATCATATACATCAACATCATGCTAATGCCCTATCCAAAATATATGTCTCCACCAAAAGTCTACTCGAGCCTCTTACCCTATGAAGCTCCAACTCCATAAGTAGTAGTACCTGAAATGATATCCTTGAAACGTGAGGTGAGATAAAAATATCAGTAAATCAAGGGTTTTTGGAGGATCACTCCATCCTTAGGTTCACTTACGGTGCATAAATAATAACAACAGTAAAGCATACATACATCATTGCCTCATCCATGAACTTCTAAGAGAGATTCGCAAGGACTGTTTCTCTTAGGTTCTTACCACTTGGAAATCCATATAGGGTTATTTCCAAAGGAAGTCCATTACCTCAAACATTCCTCAACCGACCATGGAACTTCCAAGAGAGATTCACAATGGGCTATTTTTCTTAGGCTTTTACCACTTAGAGATCCACATAGGGTTGTCTTCAAGGAAAGTTCATAACCTCATACTAGGAACTTCCAAAAGAGATTTGCAAGGGCTATCATACGTAATGGCAAACATTAATTTCATTGGATACACAAATTGAAATACTAAACACCAATTATAGCAAATAGTAATAACAATACTAGTCGTAACTAGACAATAATTGATTTTTTCAACAAAAAAATTGATTTTTAGAGTACACAGAATTGACAATTTAACGCAAAAAAACCCATAAGCAATTCACCAATAATAATGATATCAATAAATAATTACACAATTAACAATTTAATTATATGCACAAGGATGACAAACGTCAAATGAACTTATAATTTGTCTATTAAACCTTTATCTTCGGTTATCCCTCATCATTAGTTAGGACATGTCCATCCAACGTTCAACTACCACCTCAATCAACCGCTTTTAACATCAAAGTCTGTTGTATACCTATTCTAGAAAACTCGATACAATACGAAATATAGATATCGACAAAAAAATACTATAACTATTAAGTGTTCTATCACAAATAACTACAAATAGTCTATAAAATTAATATAAAATACAAAATTTAAATTAAAAAAGATTATCAATATTTTTAAAATTAGTATTTGTAATTATAAATATAATAAAATGCTATTGCTTATTTGATTATTCTGATATTCTCATTTTTATTTATATAAGAATTTGAAAAATAAAATATATAGCTAATGACATGAATATGTGCCCATATGACTATTTTTTTTTTATAGCTATATGACTTTTATTTTAATTTTAAGTAAAGTTTACACATATATGTGATTTATTCTAAATCATTGATCCTTAATTATATTTATCACTTATTTCTATGTATTTTTTTTTTACATTTAAACTCCATTTAAAATTTACATAAAATATCTATTAGTTCCCCTCAAACTTCATTCTTGTCCAAAAAAACTCCTTTTTACTTCCAAATATTTGGGGAAACTAAGAAAAAATCTTACTAATTTCATTATGATTTCTTTATAGATAATTTATCTAGATAAATGCGCTAAATGATGCATAATTTTGAGCAACCAGAGCACTTTACATTTTTTTTGAGAACATATATGGAAGGAAAACAAATTAGTTAACTAGTCCAGGTATACTAACACAGTAAGACCCATAATATCCTTGAATCACAAAAACTGGCAACTAAGCGAAGGAAGGGAAAACACCTGAGTGCCCTAATCGGAGCTAGCTCCGTTCACATTTATCTTCCACCAGTTGGAAGGAGGAAAAACTAATTTAATAAGACACTCTCTCCGTGGGTGGGGGACATAACTATCCTATGTGCAAAGAATTTTTTTGGATAAACCAAATGGATTGTCTATGGAAGGCAATTTTATTCAAGTCGGAAATATTCCCACTATGGTGGGGGGCTAGCTCTCCCAAAGAAAATTTTGTACATTAACAAGGACTTGTACCTAAAATCTTATTTAAGCGAAATCAAATATGTACCTATTGAACAAACTTCCTTTGTTCATGAGCAAAGAACTTTGTGCTAAGATAATATTTTCCTGATGGCATAGAAAACAAGGCTCTTTGACCAAATAGGGGTTTTCACCTCTTAATTTTTATTATTATTTGGTATTCAATTTTCGATATTTACCAATACGGTCTTTTAGCGCTGCGACCACACGATTATGTCAAGTGGCACAATCATGTTCTATAGGCAATCCTGTTACCGTAAAATTTTGGAAAACCATAACTTTTGACTTGGATATCCAAATCAGATGATTTTTTTTATTTTACATAACTTTCCGAGGCCTATGCAATGACACCTCATTTAACATATTTTATCTCTCACAAACATAGTAATTATTTCTGCAGTCGCTTTACGTACAACAACGATAGGCGTATGGTTATCATTCCCCACATTTAATGCTTTCGTCCTTTGTATGGTTATGATTCCCGTATTTAATGCTTTCAAGTATATATATGACAAGTATTTGATTGTTGCACGTACAACAGCTGCAGAAATGTAAATCCCTATATATATATATATATATATATATATATATATATATATATATATATATATGAGGAGGGATATTCTTACTACCAAAATTTTTCACTACCAACTACTACCAATCTAATCATCATTGGATCAAAAAGAGAGAATGCTAAAAAGTTTATAAAGAAAGAGAAAATGTTGATCAAATGGTGATTATATAGGTAGTAAGTTGGTAGTGGAATATTTTGGTAGTAAGAATATCCCTCCTATATATATATATATGTATTAAATGTACCCCAATTTTTGAAATAATTATACTAACTTATTATTTATATAATAAATGGGAAAAATAAATCTTATGTCATAGGAGAATTCAAATCTCATGTCATAGATACATGAAATGTGGGACCCACTTATTTAAAAAAAAAAAAAATGAATGGCACACCTTTTTATGGTGAGTGTAGGAAGAATTTGTTTTCTCATGTAACATGAGAAAAACAAACCCCATAATAAATATATTAAATGGTGTAAATTTTTCACTCCAATGAATTGGGTTCGATTCTTTAACACATTTGACCCGTTTTAATACCCGTACATTTAACCTTGATTACGTCATACAAGATTCAAAATTTAATCACATATTTAAGATCTTGCTAATATGGACTTAAAAAATGGCAAACTTTACCGAAGGGGCTGATACTAAAAACAAGGTGTCATTGTACATGAGCTTTTACTTTTAAGTGAATGCAAATATAAACACACACAACGGCCAAATTAGACTTGTCGAGAAAATTAGCTCATAAACCAAACAAAATGAAACCTTGAAAGTGAAGACTTGTTGAAGGAATTACCACTGTAAAGAGTAAGGACTTCAAAGCAGAAGGATAAATCACAAGACAACTTTCTCTCCTCACACAAAAGTGTGTTTTAACTTTGCATTCGGTTTATTTTGAATCGGACTTCCATTATCAAAAGCCACTACATGTTCTTTGGCTTTATTGAATTATGTACACCGACATAAAATACAAGGATAATTCTGTAAATTAACATTTAATGTGAATGTGAAAACGTTGAATGATATGAATAAATTTGGACATATTATAATCAGTTCATCACTTCGTAATTAGTCCGATTCGGGATAAGTTCCTGGATTAAGACTAAATCTCTCCCAAAGATAATATCGAAGATGATCAAATACATGCTCTCACAACTAGCTGCTCAATTCCCTTACATCAATCAATTAGTAGACATTCGTAACATTTTCTCACATTCCAATTTATTTTTCAACATTTTCTTTTTCTTTCATAATAAATGATATTAATGCGCCTACATTTATAACCTAAAGTTTTGAGTTAAATTAATTCTTTATAAAAAAATTTGTTAAAAACAAACTGAGACAAAATTGTAATTATATAATAAAGATGGAAAAAATTATTCTCATGCAATATGGAAGTATTTTTTTCTTTGTTGGTAAGCATATGAAAGTGTTTTTATCTCCAATAAATCCATCGAAAATCATGACATTTTTTTTTATATAAATGAAGGACCTTACCACATGTTATAACATGAAAAATCTTCTTTAGAAAATGAGCCCAATAAAGATTATATAAATATGAAGTAACATGAGTGATTATATTTATTTTTTATACAATAAACACGTGTAGTAAGAGCTATTTCCTTCTGTTATTATTTATTTTGGTTGCAAGGAGTAGTTGCACTTGCACCCAAAAAGACAAAACTAGATTAAGTGTCGTGGTGTCTATTATATAAGGTGAAGCGACTCAAAAAAAATGCATTTTAAGCATTTTCCTTCCCTAAATTCGGAGGGACGAGAATATATTTCTATTTAAAAACAAGATTTAAATTAAATAATAGGTGGATTATTACCTTAGGATATAATTAAAAAAGTTAATTATTATCAAAATATATTTTAAATGATTCTTTTATTAAAAAAAATATTTATAACATATGGAGAGGTCCTATCTTATGAATACAACGAATGAAAAACACTTAAATAGGAAATAAATTAGCAATTTAACTCTTGAAATTAATGTCCATATATACTTTTATCCCATATTTTAAAGGGATTTATACTTCTCATTACATAGGAGAAGTTCTCTAACTTTCAATAGTTAATATGATCATCACTAGAAAAAAATGAACAAGCATTTCTAGGCTGAAAAAGATTTCTTCTTATGCCATTAGAGAAGTATATATCCCTATTTTTTTTTGTTGGTAATATCATATATCCCTATTTTAAACTTACAAAACTTGTTAAGTTAGCTCTTTTTTTAAAATTAAAGCGAGATATGAAAAAACCGAGCTCATATGAATTATATAAATTTTAAAAACTATTTTACATGTGTAACTAAATTTTAAAACTAGATTGCATGAAAAAAATAGTTTTAAAAACTAAGTTGCTAAGTCACTTTTTAAATTATAACGAACATGCGCTTCGATATTTTTTGTTGTTGTAATAAATAGTTAAACTAACGACTACATGCTTTTGTTTCATAATTATACTTGTATCATAATCTAATTTAAAAAGAAAAGTTATACTCACAATCTATTTTTATTTTTAATTTTTTATAATTATATCTTAACCATTAATTTTTATCAATCAATATTTATCATTTATTTTGAATTAATAATTAATTAATGAGTTCAATTTGCTAAAATAATAATCAGTAATTGACGAAAATCAATGGTTAAAATATAATTGTAAGATGTTATGGACGAAAATAAATTATAAGTATAACCTTTCTCATAATTTTACTAGTCAGTGTACTCTCCAGAATATACAAATTAATTTATAAGTCTCTAAATAATTTTTTTTGTAAATATAACTTTCTAAACTAAAAAAAGGGGAAGGATATATATAATGTACCGTTAGATAATGTTGATTAACGGTTATATTTATTTCTCTAAATTTCCCAAAATTTTTATATAAAATATTAAATTTGGGGAATCATGACCATACAAAGATTATAACCGTTGGATTCCCCAAATTTAATTATAAACTAAAATAATACGAACTTAATCACGTGCAAACAAAATTATTTAAAGATGTTTGCAAAATTTGGTTTGACCAACCCTCTTAAATTTCGTTCATCAAAGATAGCAGAATGAGATTCCTTGAAGCTAAATCCAGAATTCAGATTAATACATGTCAAAAAAAAAAAAAAATTATATTCCGTAATGGATTGGAATGAAGCATGAAACGGAATCGTTTTGAAGATTCTTTCTGTTAGTTCCTAACTTTCACCAACGAACCTCTTCTTGATCATCTTCTTCTTCTCTTCATTTCCCAAACGCAAACTTGTTCACAAAAATAGCACTCTGATTTACCATACAATTGTCTGTTCCCACCTTCTCTTTCGCATCCATCACTTTCTCATTTTTCTCTCTCTCTTCCTTACCATCTATCATTACTCATTTTCCCACTTTTTTTTTCTTTTTTGGGGGATTTCATCTTTTTTAATTTTTTTTTTTTTGGTTGCAGATTGTGTAATGGGAGACCCATCTAGTAAATTTTGAACCTTTTCGAGGTTTTGGTACCTGGGTCGGTGGAAAAAATGGATCTTTTTGAGACGAAGATGGTGTTGGTGTTGGGTTTTGTTTGAGAATGAATTTTTGCTATGACATGGAAGGTTGGGTTTTGGATTTAGGTTCATTGCCTCCAACCATTGTCATCGAATGCCGATACCAATTGGCATTTGCAATCGGCATACGATTCATTCTTCATTCAATCCCAGCCTTTCTCCATTCCAATCAGAAACTAAACCCCATTTAATATAAATTTAAGTTACAAAGTAAAAATTCCTTTTGTTGGGTTCTCTTTCAGCAACCAGAAATGAATTCTGGTGCTGTGTTAGCATTGCCTCCTGTGAGCAATGTGTTCAAAACAAGGGAGCCTCCTGATTTTGAGGAGGACTTTGTAGAGAAAGATCCAACCGGCCGGTACCTAAGGGTATATGACATGACAAATTCTTCATTTTGTCTGTTTTTGAATTCATTTTGCTCAACTTTGGTGGTTCTTCTTAGTTTTAATTAATGTGTGTGATTTTTGGTGTTATTGTTTTATATCTTATGGGCCTTGGGGTGGTGGATGTATTTCAAATTTTCAATTACTTATGTTGGTGGTGAAAATGTGCTAGTTGAGCTAGAAGGGGTAGGAACATTTGGAATCGATTCTGCATTGGATTAACATAGTTGTGCTTGCTGGAATTTGGACAAAAGTAATTGATGTTGATTAGCCATGTTTTTCTTGTTTAACTTGTTGATTACAATGCAAGGTACATAAGTTGAACTGATTTAGTTGATAAAGTTTTTTGAATTGTGGAAACTTTTTAGTTTGATTGTGGAAACTTTTTTTTGAGCTTGAGAGTATTCTTATCATTTGTTTTGACATTTGTTTTGAATTGTGGAAACTTTTTGAGTTTGATTTAGACTGCTGCCAAACTAAATTTTCCTTTGTTTTGAATTGTGGAAACTTTTTTGTGAGCTTGAGAGTATTGTTATCATTTGGGAATAAAGTTTTACTTGATAACTTGCCTTAAGGTATTTGACTTTTTTGTTTTAGTCTCTATCTATGAATGAATTATCTTGATACAGCTGTTAAAGATAGATTCACAAACTGTTGGAAATTGACAATCACACAAATCGAAAAAACAAAAGGGAAAGGGAAGAGAGATTGACATAGTGATTTACTCTGGTTCACCCAATGTAGGCTACGTCCAGCTTGTCTGTACTATATTCACCTCACCGCCACTCGGTACAAGTAACTCGGTTTATAAGGGAATATAAATAAGATTTAGAAAACCCTAACAACAGTTATTCATGGGTCCAAGATCAAACTACCAAGTAAAAGAAAATTATAATATGTCAGAGGCCCACAACAATAGTAGGCCTCTACGGGATTGGGGTGCTGCCCCCGCACCCTGCCGAGGCGACTCTCCCGACCGCCGCCCGCATCATTATGCGAAGTATGAGCTATACCCAACACAAACTATGTTCAACTTTTACTTTATAAACTAGGTGTGTTATTGGTTATCATTATTAATGCACAAGTATCAAACCTATCTCATGCTCAATATTCAATACCACAGATAACCCTTGATATGAAAACTTTCCTTATATGTCCACATCGTCTGAGAGGATTTGTTTACTTCTATTCAATGATGATATGATTCACTTGTTCTTTCTATTCTTTTTTTTTTTAACTTTTTCCCCCCTTTTTTGTGTCTCAGTACAATGAAATCTTGGGCAAGGGTGCCTTCAAGGCTGTGTACGATTCTGATGCCTAATCTCTTTTTCCTATTTTTGGTTTTAAATTTTGTTTTCACTCACTATCACTATTTCTTTATATTTTGTTCCTGGTGTTATAGTTGCATTCAGAATTTTACTTGCTACGAAATATTTCTTCAAGAAATTTAGTCTTCAATAATTTTCTGGAGGGTTCTGGCAGTTGTTACATGTTAAAGCATGCTATTTAATCTCTTTCTCGTTGGCAGTTATAGGGGATTTGATGGAGTTGATGGAATAGAAGTTGCTTGGAACCAAGTTAGGATTGATGGCCTCTTGCACTCAGTAGATGATATCGCAAAATTGTATTCTGAAGTTCATATATTGAAGTCTTTGAAACATGAAAATATCATTAAGTTCTATGATTCCTGGATTGATGATAAGCAGAACACTGTTAACATGATTACTGAACTCTTCACATCTGGAAATTTGAGGCAGTATGTTCTCTGTATTTCTAATCACCATTGGATCCATTTTCTCTCTTTTCAAAAACTTTTTACTGTTTGGCTGTAATGTTCACATTTGAAATTGTTGTACACCTTTGGCTTACAGATACCGTAAGAAGCATAAATATGTTGAAATGAAAGCCATAAAAGGTTGGGCCAGGCAGATTCTTCAAGGCTTAGTATATCTTCACAGTCACAAGCCACCTATTATTCATAGAGACTTGAAATGCGATAACATCTTCGTGAATGGAAACCAAGGAGAAGTTAAGATAGGAGACCTTGGTTTGGCAATTGTCATGCAGCAACCAACTGCTCGAAGTGTTATTGGTAATATACTGATTTCCTTAAATGTGAAATTCTTATCACACTCGTCCTTTATGGAGCACTGAACTATACTTTTGTTTGTCCTTTCTCTATTTTAAAAGGAACTCCTGAGTTTATGGCTCCAGAACTCTACGAAGAGGAATACAATGAACTTGTTGACATCTATTCTTTTGGGATGTGCTTATTGGAGATGGTTACTCTTGAGTATCCCTATAGTGAATGCAAAAATCCAGCTCAAATCTTTAAGAAAGTTACCTCGGTAAGTATAGCAATCATTGGCATATCCTTGTCAGTTGCAGTTGCAGTTGCATGCTCATAATATGAACTACTGCACTCATATCTATCCTATATTGTAATGTATTCCATTGCAGGGTATCAAACCTGCTTCCCTTAATAAGGTGAGTGACCCTCAAATTAAGGAGTTTATTGAGAAATGTCTGGTTCCAGTATCTCAGAGATTGTCTGCCGAGGAGCTTCTTAAAGACCCATTTCTACAAGTTGAGAATCCGAAGGATCCAATGCTTTATCCTTTGCAGTCACCTATGAAAACTCCAAGAGCTTCTAGTTCTCCATCTATGGACTTAGATGCTGACTATAAACAGCTTTCTCTGAGTACATGTACTGATAGCAGCCAGGAAAGTCTGCATTTTCCTGTTTTTGAAGTCCAGAGGACAAATAAGAACAATAAGTTTAGGTTGAAAGGGACTAAAAATGATGATAACTCGGTATCATTGACCTTGCGTATCGCTGATACATGTGGTGAGTATATTGTATTTCCTTCCCCTTTTGCCTTCTGCTACTTTATTTTTTCAAGGGAGGGAAGGGGGAAGTAGAGAAAAAAAAAGGGCCGACCCAGTTCAAATACCCATTTCGTGAGTTCTTTTCAGTCTTTCCCCTGCTTTTTGCAGAGAGACTGATTCAAACCCGCGACCTGACACACCACGGCAAGCAAGCTTACCGCTGAGCCAAAGTAGAGAAGAATATCTGAATTAGTTAGTTTTTGACATGCTTCCCTCTCCCTTGATATTGAGTTGATACGAAAACTGTGTTTGTTGTGCTGTGTTACTTGCAGGTAGAGTGAGGAATATACATTTTCTCTTTTACCTTGATACAGATACTGCAGTGTCTGTGGCCTCAGAGATGGTTGAACATTTGGAGCTGGCAGATCATGATGTAGCCTTTATAGCTGAACTTATTGATTACTTGATAAGGAAACTTTTGCCTTGGTGGAAGCCCTCACCTGATCATTCCTTAAGTGGAGGATTAAGTCTTTGTGGTGGGTCTACAAATGTAGATGGCCAAACCTTAATGGCATATCCTTGGGATTCTGTCCTAACTAGTGTTCCCTCTGAATTGCTTATTGGTCAAGATGGCTTCTCTGGGTTTAATAGAACTCCTATAGAAGGTTTTGCGGCAGATGGGAAGAGCTGCTTTTGTAAAAATGCTGATAATGCTAATCTTGAGGGTGATTATAATTCTTCTCCCAGTTTGGTTGACTCGGAGGATCGGTGTTCACAAGGATCTGGAGCTTCTGAGATAGTTGTTGAAGATGCTTGTATGAAAAATGACAACTTTCGTGATTCCAATGTTGATGGAAGTTTTAATTGCTCAAGTAGGTCCATCTCTGAAGTTGAGCTTGGGGATGCATATTTTGAGCACTGTAAATTGCAGGCAGCAAATTGCAGTGGTGGCAATGGCATTGTGATAAATGAATTCTCAAAGAACTCAGGGTCAATTTGTGGGACATCTAATGTTGTGAGCTTGACAAGTAGATGTTCTTCTGTGTCTTCAAATGGAAAAGACATTGATCCTGTGCTTAAGTTTGAACTTGATGCAATTGAGGCACAGTATCAGCATTGGATTGAACAATTTACTAGAATGAAGTTGGAGGCATTGGAAGCCGCCAGAAGGAAGTGGATGACCAAGAATTAAGTGGCTGTTCATTGATTTTGAGCTTGTTGATTAACCTCTTTTTACCCTTGTCGAAGTTTTTTGTTGTAACGTTTGTGATATTAACTGTTTTGTATTTTGGATGAGGCTCTTTTTTGCAGAAGCAAGTGTCCTTACTCTCAACCTATGTTTTATGCTTTGGAGATATTAAAATTTCTAAGAACACATTTAAGTATTAAACCGACTACATGAAATGAAAATTAAAAGAAAACATGATATTTTAAAATCCAAGTCTGAAAAATGTGATCCACCTTTATCCTTCAAGAAAAATAGTCAAAGAAAAGTGTGAGAGTAACATGTCAATATTGCTTGTGCAATTCTAATTAATAGTCAAACTAAATGGAAGAAGTGGTATGCCGTTATTGAGACTTAAAGAGGTGCATTGTCATGATCCATATTCCATACGTATCAAAATGTAAGAGAGAGAAAATCTCAATTTGTAAACTAAGGGAGCGTTTGGTTCAGGCTTTTTAAATATTCTTCCATGCATATGATTTTGGTAAAGTATGTAGTTCATATTTGGTAGAGAGATTTGAGATATTTCCCCAACTTTGGTATTTGCATAGCGTTTCAGAAATGCTTGTTAAAATTGAAGTCAAGTCACTCTTGAGAAAAAATGAATTGGAGGTGGTATTTTGTATTTAACTGGGTAAATGGCAAATAGGGCAACGAAATTCAGACAAAAACATCCTCATGTAAGCTAAATAATTGTCCAACACACTGCACTGGTACTTTACACAACAGTAATTCACATTCAAAAACTTTTAAAAAGGGGTATTTTAGTATTTTTAATCAATTTTTCCATCAATATTTTATCTTTAACTAAATATACACTTATAAAATTTAACCCAATTTTTCCGATAATATTTCAAGCATACCAAACAACTTTTTTCAAACTTTCCTATTAAAATCACTTTCCCATAATATTTTTTCTATTTCCCTGCTATTTTCTCCCCAACTAAATTGTAAGGAACTTTTTTTTTAGGGTTTTATATTTCTTATTTAACATGAGAATTCAAACTTTCCTATGCACCCTTCGATTTCCGTGCTGACATGGGTCCTACATCTAATTTTTTCTAACACATGGGTCCCACATGTTTTTTTATCTCTGCAACATGATATTTTAATTCTCATTTTAAATGAGAAATATAAAACTTTTTTTTAATGTGTAATGTGTTAATGTGAAATTGTGAATTACACAATAGGAGATACTCTTTCTCTTTCTCTCTCTTTCTCTGACCTCTCATTCTTTGGTGAAGGCGAGATTTAATGCTAGGTATTTGCACTTAACACCCAAAAAGAAAAAGAAAAAGACAAAAAACTCATCTGTTGAGGTAAGTAGGGAACTAACAAGTAACAACTCCAAAACTAATAGAACTAGACGAATACATTTGGCATCATTGAGAATTTTCATCTTATATAAAGGGCCAGTTAGTTGGGATTCGCTACCAAAACTCAACCCCTCCCTCCTCTCTCTCTCTCTCACAGCCACATTGATTTTATAATATGTATAGATACCTAGAACTAGAACTAGAACTAAGCATGCACTAATGCACAAACCAACAAGCATACACAACAAAAACCAAAAGGGCAAAGGTAAATTGTTTTACTTTGAATCAAGAAGAACATGGTCATAAAGAATGAAAAAAACTAGACTCCTTAATCAATTGATGACATGTTAGTGGAATCTTCCTTTCTATTGGTTCTAGTTTTACATTTTGTTTGTATCTATTTTTTCTCTTCTGTGTGGCTGCTAAAAGGAAGACCTAACTTTTCAAGCAACACAAAATATTTCTTAAAGAATCGCATCATTTTCTGACCAAACTATTCTAGTTCTTTTTCTTATCCCGTCTTAATCAAACCCCTTTTGTTTAAGCAATACTCTTATCCAAGTCTTTTGGAATCTTCTTTACTCAATCACCCTCCTAGTCATATTCTTTTCTTCAAATTATTTTTCAATGATTGAAGTCACATAGTTTTTGATTGAGTACATTTCTTGCATTTCATTTAGCCTTAAGACTTTTTGCTACACATTGGACAAATCATGCCCCTTATCACATTCTGACATGTAAAGATTGGCTCCTTGTGTTTTTGTCACAATTTTATAATTGAATCTTTGACCAAGCTTTTCTTTTACACTTTTTATATATGAGTTAGGAGCTAAGGTGGCAGTTCCAGGTAAATTCATCAATGGCGGATTTGATTGGATCAAGGGCATACTGCTGCTTTAAGTGCCAGAACCTTGTTGCTTTCCATGATGATATCGTTTCCAAAGATTTCCAGGTGAACTTTTTTCTTGCATTTTTTGGCATTAATCTTAAATGGATCATCCATTTGAAACCAATTTTTTGAGTTCAGAATAGGATATCATAAAATTCATGTCTAGAGATAACTTGCTGAGCTAAAGATTCAGACTTATACATCCAATATAAATCATGTTGAAAGCTTTTCAAACAAGGCCATGAAATTAATTTGATCTATTTCACTTGTCTAAAGGGAATTACTGCAAATTATATATCAAATTTCATTCAAACTTGTCTGAACCATGGTTATATAGTTCAAGTTTTTTTTTTTTTGTTTTATGTTGCTTGAAGGGCCGGCTCTGTCTCTCTGCAAAAAGCAGGTGAAAGACTGCCTAGAGTATTCTCTTCCCTAGACCCTCACGAAGTGAGTATTTGAACTGGATCGGGCCCTTTTTTTTTTTTGTTATCTGTTGCTTATATGAGTTAATAGGATGAGTGATAAAGAAATTTCAGGTTCCTTTTTAACCAAGGATTTTCAAGAGTTGTGTTTAACAGGCAAGCAATGGAAGAGCTTTTCTGTTCTCTCATGCCATGAACATTATTTTGGGACCTAAAGAGGATAGGCAACTTATCACTGGTCTTCACACAGTTTCTGATGTATATTGCTGTGACTGTGGAGAGGAACTGGGTTGGAAATACATTAAAGCTTATGAGGAAACACAAAAGTACAAAGAAGGAAAATGTGTACTAGAGAAGTTCAAGATAGTCAGGGGAAATGGGTAGCAACCAGATTTTAAGATCCAAGTCATTTGATCCTCAATTGTTCATAGGGGAATTCCACAGGTTCAAGGGTGGGATAATTGTGAGTTTCTGCAAAGGCTTCTTAATCAGGAAAAACAAAAAAGGGTTCGTTGAAAAAACATGATTTTTAGTCACTCAAAAGTTTTTCCAAAATGAAATAAGTTGTTAAATGATCCTGTTCATATTGTACAAAAGATTATTTTCTAGAAGATTATATAAGATTATTTATTGGCCTTGTACATAAAGTTTGGCAAATAGCATAGGCCTTGTTGTTTTACACTTTTGCATCCAAAATGACTATTTAGACTTATCTTTGAGAACATAATTCATGTAAAACTAAAATTTGGTTTGTTAGAAAAATTGACACATTGCATCTCTCAATTAAGCAGATGGAACCCACAAATATTGCTGTGTCCCACATTGATAACTGGATGTCCTGTCAGAAACATGTGATCTTCGTAATTTTTTCATTTATTGTCATTAAAAAAAAAGTGATTGTTTTGCAGTTTCAGAATCTACTAATTCAAAATTTAAGCTGTTAGGTGCGTACACAGAAATGGCTTTTATGTTAACTGACAAACTGTGCTTTCAGCTGAAGCTTGTGCATGACAAGTCAATAGTTGCATAAACCAGAAGTTGTCAGAGTCTGTTCTTTTCAACATTTCACTTCAACTAGGGACAAATCTTTGCTGCATGTATGTATTTAATTGGATATATCTTTTCTTTATATTAAAAAAAATGCATGATATATTTACCATAAAAAATATTTATCACCTTCACAACGATTGAGATATATAGTCCCACATTGGTTGTATGCACAATTAATGTGAAGTTTATAAGGCCTTGGGCACTCCACCCTTTGAGCTAGCTTTTGGGGTGGTGTATCTCAAGGTTCTTTACATGGTATCAGAGCGTTCGAAATCTCACCGCCTCCCACTTTCTTTGTAGTGGAATTTCCACATGTAAGTGCGGTTGTATGTTGTCCACCCTTCAAGCCTAGTGGGCTCTCGTGTGAGGGGACGTGTTGAGATATATAGTCCAACATTGGTTGTATGGGCAATTAATGTGGAGTTTATAAGACCTTGGGCTCTCCCACCCTTTCAGCTAACTTTTAGGGTGATATATCCCAAGGTTCTTTACATGATATCAGAGCGTTCGAAATCTCACTGCCTCTCACTTTCTTTGTAGTGGAATTTCCACATGTAGGTGGGCTTGTATGTTGTTCACCCTTTAAGCCCAGTGGCTCTCGTGTAAGGGGGCGTGTTGAGATATATAGTCCCACATTGGTTGTATGAGCAACTAATGTGGAATTTATAAGGCCTTGGGCACTCCTATCCTTTCAACTAGCTTTTGGGTGGTGTATCCCAAGGTTCTTTACAACAACCAATTTAATCGTCGTTGATTTCCGTCAATCTAACGGTTATAATTTATTAAGAATTAATAATTAATTAATAAGTACAATCCAATAATTCTTAATAAAATATAACTGTTAGATCGACGAAAATCAACGATAATTAAGTTGGTTGTATGTATATCCTTCCCCTTACAAAAATGTAATCACTTTTAAAAAAAAATCTTTCACATTAATTTTTTTTTTTTTTTTTTTACTTTTAGAAAAAAATTGTATCCAGTTGAATACATTTGATATACCAAAATTTTGTCCCCGATTGTGGGAGCAAAGTTACTCTGCACCCGGAGCACAAAATGTTTGGTGGGACTGAGGCGACAGAAAGAGAGAAAAGATTGAAGAGAGAGGAGAGAGAAAAATGAAAAAAAATTAATCCAGGTCTCAAATTTTAAGTGGAAGGACCATGGTGGTCCTGGACCTATGTAGCACCGATACCGACACGATACGACACTCCGACACGTTAATTCCAAAAAATGTTAGATTTCAACACGTTTTGATATTAAATAATATTTTTAATTTATGTAGTTTATATTATATTAAATATTCAATAATTAAACGAAAAAATGAAACTAAACTTATAATATTCATCAGTTTTGTAAAGAAAAATAAGATATCCCAAATATTTATAGTAAACTCAATAAAATGATAATCGTACTCCAATGAATCTAATAGTTGGAACGAAAAATTCAATGTAATGCTACTTTTGAATTTTTTTTGAATTTCTATAACTCGTGTTGGAGTGTCGGGAAGTGTCGGACTCGACACGTCAGGATTTTTGAAGTATCGGTGCTTCATAGTCCTGGACCACTTTAAAAAATTTCCAATTATGGGGTATGCAAAACTTAAGCAGCATTTATTTGAAGCAAACACTCATTCACAAAACTAAATAATAGTAGAAAAAGAAGGAAACAACATTTTTTAATATCTCTATACTCGTCTTGATCTCCAATAAGGTAAGCCAATTCAATAGCATACACAACAAAAAGCACATGGGTAAAGTGTGTGTTATTTTAAAGGATGTAAGGTTGTGTCATTTTAAGAGAGAGAAAGAGATAGATAAAGGAGGAGAGAGTTGACAAAAAAAATAAAAATTTGAGTCTCACCTCTTTGTGAGAGTGAAAGGATATACGTTGTATCATTTAAAAGGATAAACATTTTCCCCAAAAGCACGTATATATTTTGATTATTCAATTTTCCGGTTCTCATTCAAAAAAATTTGAACAATAACAACAACAACCGAGGGTTATCCCACTAGGAATCTAGGATCGACCACGTGAATTAAACAATATTATTAGGCTTTATCAAATTGTGAACATTTTTGAACATTTTTTTTTCATTTATTATGCCATATTCATTATAGTTTTTCGAAGCTATATATTAGTTAATAGTCTAAAGCTGATCCACATAAGACAAGAGCTGTATTCAGTTAATAGAGCTCAGCATTTGCAAGTATTCCAATATTAACATTTGCTTGAAGAGGGGATTAATCTCATGGATTTGTGTGACGAAAGTTATTCTTAAATATGAGTCAAGAAAGAACATGTGTCTGAGTTTCAAACAACATATCTCTTACTTTATGCTGTATGTTTTATATATCTATTAATAATTGTAATCAATAATCAGTGTTCTGATTCTGCTTGCCATGTTCCAATGTTACTGTATTTATTCTGACATGTTTAAATTAAAAGTGAACATTTGGCTTTGAGCATTTTCTTTATTAAACAGACACTCTTGGTTGTCAATGATACCATTGCATTGAATGTAGAGACAGTGTCCCAAATTTTTAAGCTTCTTAACAGAGCACTCAAATATACACACATTGGATTTCAAAAATAAAATAAAAAAATAGACACATCTTGTTGTATAAATAATGGGAAATATTTTTCTCATTTCGTTGGAGATAACTATCTCCTGTTCTACACTCATTGAATCTTGTGCCAATTTTTTTCTTTTCTTTTGTTTTAAATTGTGGACCCCACATATTTATCTCACACACATGAAAGAACTATCTCAAGTAACATGAGATTAGTAACTCCCATAAATAATTATGAATTAGAAGTTGAAAGAGTCACATCTTTTTGTTTGAGAATAGTTGTGCTTCTTCATTTGCTAATAGTTGCGCTTTTTTATTTTCGAACAGTAGCGCCTTTTCATTTTCGAACACTCGAAAACACTCGTGTCTTTTAGTTTCTGAATAGTTGTATCTTTTTGGCTATGACCAATTATCTCTTATATATACCGGTGTACGGTGAATCCAAATAATTAGTTTTCATAACTCCTTACCAAAACTCTTTCAAGATTAACCAGTTTTCGTAACTCCTTACCAAAACTCTTTCAAGATTAATCCTCACATACTATCTTTGTCTGCGATTGATCAAGCGTTCCTTGTGTCTGTCAATATTGTTTCTTCTGATTGTACCATATCGAGATAAAGGTAACTCGTTATATCTTAGGAGGTATCTGTTCACGAATCTTAAACACCGTTGAGGGGACAAAATTAGTTTAAGGACACAGTATTTAATCCTTGACTCGAGTTTAAATTTTGGCAATTTTTATGCCCTACATATTGCATAATTTTATGTTTTCACTTAGGGAAAAATGTTTATCCTTTTAAATGACATTATATCTTTTTCATATAAACATTTATATATTTTTTTCAACTCTCTCTCCTAACTAATTTATCTATTTCTCTCTCTTAAATTTTTACATTCTTTAAAATGACACACATTTTTCCCTTTCACTTATATCACCATAACTAATAACATATATTTTTGCCCTATCACCAATAACACATTTTACCACAAAGTACGTCAATTCATTGACATGGGTTATTCCGACTTAATTAATAATCTTGAATTTTTGAGTACAATGAAAAGTGTGTTAAAAACTTGCCCGACTTAAGACTAGATTAGTCGATTAACGAATGAAGTGACTAAGAAATCTTAATATATATGCACACATTTTCACCTCACATGTTCACGTACATCCATCCATCACCATTCATGTAAAAAGTATTTCCCTTCTCAATAATTATGAAACGCTTTATGTTTGACTTAGGCACTGAAAATTGATTCCATGTCGGCACGATTCCACAAGCTTGGATTGGAGTATCCTCCACCTTTTCAGGGTTTCGATATCAATTAAATTCTAGCCATTCATCTCTTATCTTGATTTTTTTTTGTCTGTATGATAAAGATAAAAGCAATATAGTGAATAAGAAATTTTTGTCTTTTTAGAGGACATTATTCGCTAAAGTTGGAATTAGCTAAGGATCAAATCAGAAGCATTATTCTCATGCTCAAATTCAAGACTTCTTGTTCAGTTTGATTGATTGTAGTATTCGACTAAAGCACATGGTTAGAAACATTTCTTGGTTTTGTAACGTGTCTTTGTCAATCATTCAGTAAACATCGAATAAATTTGGAAGTTACGTTAAACAACTTGAGCAATATTTTTTACGAAAATTTATACAAATCCAACCTTTCCACCTCCCACATTTTCTTATGTAGAAATAAAAAAGAAGAAACAGAAAAGTAACCAAAGTTTAATACCAGTGTTAAGATATGATTTACTATTTTATAAAAGAAATAATAAAAAAAAGCATTGTGATTAAGAATGAGGCCCCATGTGAAAAGGATGCAACTTTTGTATGGTTCAACGATAAATAAATTATTATGCCACTTGGCGCTAACAATAAATAAATTATTATGCCACTTGGCGCATATATATATATATATATATATATATATATATATATATATATATATATATATATATATATATATATATATAGGGGCAGGATATTCTTACACCGGTGTAAGAGTTAGAAGTCTTACACTCAACTTGAAAAGTAAAACTCATATATATATATATATATATATATATATATATATATATATATATACGGACAAGATTGAGAGTGTAACTTACACTGGTGTAAAATTTGACCCATATATATATATATATATATATATATATATATATATATATATATATATATAGGGTTTAGCTCGTAAAGTGACTGCACTATTTTTTTCTCTTTTAAGGATTTTGCAGTCATATAAAATTACGTCGTTTTATAATGTGAAAGCATTAAATATGAGGAATAATAACCATACGAAGGTAGAAACAAATATAAAACATTAAATATGGAGAATTATAACCATACAAAGTTGGAAATAAATATAATATTTTTATTTTCTACATTTAATTTTAAATGCGAACTTCCTTTATCCCACCCAAAACGACGTAGTTTTTAGGTGACTGCACCAACGCTTATACACAGTCACATTACAAATCATTTTGCCATATATATATAGGGTTTGGTGTTTGTCATTTTAAATGACATAATTATTCATTTCTAAGAGAGAGATAGACACAGAAAATGAAAATCATGGGAGAGAGAAAATGGATGATTTTTTTTAATTTAAAATTTAAATAAATTTTTTTATTCTGTATCTATTTCTCTCTAAAAATATATATATATATATATATATATATATATATATATATATATATATATATATATATATATGGGTAATGTTTTCCTCCTTTCACACGACACATGGAATTTTCCTACAGATACATAAAAGTGAGCCCATCAATTTTTTTAATTTTCTTTTATTTTAAAAATAGTGGATCCTACAATTGATTATCTCTATGACATTACCTACGAATTTTTCCTACAACATAATATTTGTTTTCCCCTATATATACTTTTTAACATTCTCTCTTTGATCCAATGGTGATGTGATTTGAAGTAAGCTAGTAGTGAAAAAAATTTGTAGTTAGAATATCCTCACTCATATATATATATATATATATATATATATAAGGTTTATTGTTTGTCCTCGATATAAGATTTTGTCTTGTTACCTCCTTATAAAATTATGTATTTTAAAGAGTACATAGTTATAATATTAAATTTATTTATTTTTTCTCTTTCTTAATAAATTTTCCATAAATTTATCTGCTGATGTGGTAAGAGAGAAAAAAAATAACTTTAATATTATAATTATACTCGTGACTATATATCATGTGACTGTACATCAAATGAACCCATAAAGAGAATATCAAATTTTTGTACATAGAAAGAGAAGAGGAAGCTTCATGGAAGCCAAACTCTCGAATAGTACCTATCAATGAAGATCACATCTTAACCAGAATATCCCGTGTTTCCTCCCAAAGGCACCTTCCTAGAAACCATCACAAATAGATGGATATATATTAAACCAATGAAAATGAAAAATAAAAATAAAAATCAATGGCACAGGACAACATCAACTTCTGGCAAATTGGCAATGCCGTTTTCTCCCAGATTCCCTAAAGTCTTTTGACTTAGTACAATTCCCACCTCTCAAATCCTGCTTAAATACTAATTTAGCCTCAAATCTTCTTTTGTGAAAGCTCATGAGTCATGACAACAGCCTCATTTCCTTTTTTGCAAACTTTTTTTTTTTTTTAACAAACTCAAAAGTTTTACCTTATTATATATCATGGATAGAACCTACCCTACGTGTGTATATTGTGTAAAGTCATAATAAACCTATGCATAAAAGTAGTGTGATTAAAAAGCAAAAAAACTTAACATCTCTATAAAAGGCCATTTTCCTAACGAATTTTCATTCAGTCTTTGTTGCTATATAACATACAAGTCTTCCAAAGTTGCTTTCTGGTTCCACCTTTCTTTTCCATGGTCCACAACTAGAAAGAAAAAGGAAAGTTTACTTTACAATGGAAAGCAACCAGAACAACATGAAGGAAACCACCACAGAAGCAGAATTTGAGGACTTGCTTCCTGTGATGGCAGAGAAGCTTGATGTGGAAGCCTTTGTGTCCGAACTTTGTGGTGGTTTCAAGCTTCTAGCAGACTCAGAAATAGGTTTGATCACAAGTGAGAGTCTGAGGAGAAACTCAGCTTTGTTGGGTATGGATGGGATGAGTAAGGAGGATGCAGATGCTATGGTTAAACAAGGTGATCTTGATGGTGATGGAAAGCTAAATGAAACTGAATTTTGCATCTTGATGGTTAGGCTTAGCCCTGGAATGATGGAAGATGCTGAGGCTTGGCTTGAGAAGGCAATTGAGGAAGAGCTTAAGAAATCCTTAACTTGAATGATTACCCTTGTGTAATCAATTGTAAGTTACATATATATATTTATCAGTTTAAGTTAAAAAAATTGATGAAACTCAACTTGTGTGATTATTAATATAATGAGTCTTTTCAGATGAGTTTGATACAAGAACTGAGGAAGGTGTTTTTCTTGCATTTCTAAATCCTAACATCTTTTGATAGTTTCATCTTCATGAGTCTTTTCCTAAAACCAAAAGTTATAAGGATAATCTATGCAAAACAGAAAGAGCATCCGGAGGAAATTGAATTTGATAATTTCAATGTAAAAGCTGCGGCATCAGTCTCAAAGAGCATGTAATTGTGTTGACTTTCAGCTATAAATTCAGTTACTGTTCTGATGGATCAAAGGAATGAGTCATAACCAAAATTCGCAATCAAAGCATCCTCTATGCTCATATACGCCAAGAAATTTTATCTTGAGTGGGTAAAGCACAGAAACGTTAGAATCTTATCTTCGCATAACAATTAAACATTTCTCAGTAATGCAACAAGCAATAAATACCAGTGTTTTTTTTTTCTTTTTAGTACAAAAAATGTTTAAAAAGGTAAGGTTATCGATTTTAAAATGAGGACATGCCACAAAAAATTAAAATATAAAAACTCAAAAAAAAAATGTTTACATGATCTTATCGTAGGAGCAAAACTAAATAAATTAACTACTTAAAATTATTTAAGTGCCCCACTTTGGTGTCTATATCTTTATTCACGTTGGCATGTCATGTCAAGTGAGGATCCACTCTTCCTCCACTCATCCAAATCTTCCAATAATAACATTACTGTGTGTCGCATCCACTATCCAACAACCGTTTAAACTAACTTTTAAAGGAGAAGCCAAGATTTACCAAGATAATTGGCGGTGAATGTCGTTCCAACAAACAGGGCGTTGTATGTTTCACATTATCTCATGAAAAAAGTAACAATACTCAGCACAAACTATATGCAAATTAGATGCACAGTTTGAACATTTAAAAATGTTATAATGAAACCAAAATATTATCCGGTAACTTGCATGAGACATGTAGGAAGTGTGCAAGTTGAATTTATATTAGAATCATTATCTTATTTTTTGACTTAGTTGTGTCTAAGAATGTTAGTAATCGACGAACCAAATATGTAGTTCAAAAAAAGAGGTATTGAAGATGCTTGGTACTGAACCAATGCTCGAGCAGTCATCAAATGATAAATCAGACAGTCAGTTCCGCATACAATCCCTGACTAGGAGTAACATTTTGAAGCATAGAGCATCATCAAAAGTCCATTGATATATGCCGACATAATATAACATTTTTAGCGTTACCAATACGACCGTTAATTCATCGATACGATATAATACATTTTCGATACGCTTATCAGTGCTTCATAGTAGAGCATCATCAATTTCTGTCCATTGATATATGCCATTCGAGGTATATAACATTTTTTTCAAGGGAAAAGTCTTTCTCCTGCAAGAGATGACTTTACCTCCTAATGCAGGAGAAACATTAATCCTTTTTTTAAACCTACTTATGCTTGCATATTCACTGGAAAGAGCACATTCAAATCACAGTAGAACATTAATTTTTAGTCATAGCAAAACACATGATGTCCCTGGAAAAATATGCATCAATAAGTCTGAATCTAAACAGGTTATATTCAGGTCCTATAAGCACAATTTGCACTGACCACTAAACAGCAAAAGATCCAAAATCAAACCAAACCACATTAACTGTGAGAAGTACCAATTAATACATGAAGTGCCACTAGCTATTGTAACACCCAGAAAGTAATGAGGTACCCCTGGAGCCTGCTTCTTACCCCAAAACAAGAAATCACTTTAAGTTCTTGACCTTCGTACCGGGGAACGGCTGTAGATAAATAACAGAATGAATAAGCTCTGAAAGAAAATAATAATACAATTGCAGAAGATAATTAATGAAATTGACTATGAAGAAATACCTGCGATATCTACCATAATCAGGGCTCCTAGGCCTGCCATAATCAGGACTCCTCCGCCTGCCATAATCAGGACTCCTCCGCCTATCTGGTCCATTATACCTATCATACACAGGGCTGTGTGGACGAGCATAGTCAGGACTTGATCGCCTGCGATAAACTGGACTGGGCGATCTCCCATAACCCCCTCTTCTAGGACTGTCAGAATTATCACCCCTCTCACCATCACCCCTCTCACCATCATCCCTCAGAGCATACTCCACAGACACTACCCTGTCCAGTATTTTACTGCAAGTGCAATGAGACCAGAGATTCATTATTTGTACACAAGTAAAATAAGAAACCTGAAAGAATTTAACCAAAAAAATATTATAATATCATCACTGACCTCATATTTGTACACTCAAGAGCTTTAGTAGCATCTTCTTGTGTTTCAAACTGCACAAATGCAAAGTTCCGACGAATTCGGACATGCGAAACCTTCCCATAAGGTTCAAAATGTTTTTCTATATCACGAACTCTAGTACGAATTGGGTCAAAGTTAATCACAAATAAGGTTTTCGTGGGCTTCTGGTTTGCCTTTGTGCCATCGCGATGACGTCCACGTTCACCCTGCCAAAATGGAACAAACCAGAAAGATCTTATTAACTCAGGCAGAACATTGTTTTATACTAACGATCTCATCAATAAGTACATAAAACTAAAATATGATAATGCAACCATACCCTAGCCCACTCCACAGACAACCTTCGCTTGTCGTAACCAAATGGAAAATTGTCAAGTGCACGGATTGCTTCTTCAGCATCACGCTCATCCTCATAATAGACAAAAGCAAAACCTGCAACAGAACTAGCATTAGAGGCACATATGATGATGAAAGACATTAACATGCTATCCCTCACCAGAAGTACATCAGCCAAATCAGGAAATCATTTTCCCGGTCAGGAACTAAGGAATACAACACCTGGATATAAGTGAGGGTTGATGCACAAGCTGTAGAGACGTTGAATGAGGAACAAAATCATGATTGCAATTAAAGGTTTAATTCCAAAATTCAGGTCTGAGATTGTCATTGCCAAGCATGCTTCTCCATTCAGACAGCACAAGTGATTTCAGAAATAGAATGGCATGACTTGACAGAAATTCATTGATCCCCTATTTTCAGTGAAGCTAGGCATGGCTTATTAAATTGATTGATGATCCCACTAAGAACATTCTGGTGAAAATGTCAATGTTGGGTGATGAGGTGGTGAGTGAGTGTCGAATGATCAGATGAGAAAATGCAGATCTGTGGATAGAAGGAGAGGTTTCCTTCCAAAAAAAGGTTGGCAAGCCAAGACAGAAGCTCAGCATATTTTCCCTTAGTAGAAGAAGTTCCTGCGTCAAAAGAAACACTTAAAAACCAGAGGATTTTTTTCTAAGAGATTTCAATTTTGTGGCTTCCATTTATTTTTCCACCAGGAAATAGGAACTAGACATTCAAGCCACAAAAGCAGCCATATGTCCATATCCAAATTCCAAAATATGGCCTTCGCAATATCCTGGTTTTCAGCTATGCTGTTAGATGAACATCAACACACGTTATACAAATACAAAAAAAGGTTTAAATGTTACATTGTTTCCTTATGACTTAATTACATACTATTTTATTGAGTTTAATATAAATATTTGAGATATCCTTTTTTGCATTTATGAAACTTATAAGTTTGACAATTAAATTATTCAACAATATACCAATAAATTAAAAACATTATTTAATATCAAAACGGAAAGAAGATCCAAAATGTGTGATGACAAGGCAGGGTTTGTCATACAAAAAAAAAAAAAATCAACACTCAATAAACTTAATTAAAAAAAAAATGAATTTTATAATAATTGATGAAACCAATAAGCAGAATGCCCCATTATAACCAGAAAATCAAACAAAGAAGGACTGAGCTAGAAGGTTCAAACTTCACTTCACCAGGACAGGGAAACTAATAAAATTAAACAATTAAATTCCCATTAAGATTCTATGATTTCGTATTAGAAAACACATGAATTTTACCAGATTTCATGTCCACGCGGTCAATCCTGCCATACTTGGCGAACAAACGTTCAAGCTCTGATTGACGGGTATCATACTCCAAGTTTCCAGCAAATACAGGCCTCATCTTCTTCCCTCAAATCACCTTCAAAATCAAACCTTTTTCACACACTGCAACCAAATATCATGCCAAAAAAAAAAGCTCAACAAAAACTCCAAGGTAAAAATTAGGACCCCAAAACACACAATGCCCTAATCATAAGATCCCACACAAGCAGGGTTTGACAAAATCAAGGAGGAGAATCGAATAAATTTTACACCTTTGTTTCTTTACCCCGAAACCCTAAAAGTGATGGTTGATGGAAGGAGGAGAGAAAACGTACCCGCAATGAAAAAAAGCTTTGATTTTTTTGGGTTCCCCAGAAGTGCTTGGGTTTAGAATGAGAATCAGAGAGTAAATTTAAATCTAGGGTACTGTTTAATTCCATTTCCATATGAGTCCAAAACAAAAAAGCCCTAATTTTGGTGTATCAACAAAAAGCCCCAATATTGGGTTGTTCTTGCACTTGGTTGGCCCAGCCAATAAGCCCATGCTCTGTGGCCTGCCCATTCAGTTCACGGGCCCTACCACCCATCTAAGTTTTTTCTTCTTTTTTTCGTGAACACTAAATTTCTCAATGATATATTGCATTTTATAAGCTTATTGTGTACTTTTTTATATAAAGTATGATTTTCAATATATATATATATATATATATATATTTGAGAAAAATATTTCTCAAGTCACTTGGGATATATTTATTTCCGATCACTCCAAAATTACGTCTTTTTGTATAATGAGATTTACTTACTTTTACGTGAGTGTGGCAGAAAAATTTGTTCTGCAGCAAAAAATAATTTTCCAATCATTGGAGATTTATCTCCAGTTCTCCGGTGAGCCCAAAATGATATTGTGTTGGATTGTAAGATTAAAAAATTATAATGATAAAGACTAACATAATCTAATAATATCATATAATTACAAAAATATCTTAATTTTTATCCCAAAACGATATTGTTTTGGGTTCACCAGAAATAATTTATCCGGAGAAATTCTTTATCCATATATATATATATAAGTGTTTAGTTTTTTTGTTTTTTTTTTTTTTAAGATGACTTGCTGACTGATTCATTTGTTTATTCTGGTGAAAGTCAGATAAAGATAGTCATAGAAAAGAAGAGGAAGTTACCTGGAAGCTCCCACAGGTGAGAAAGTTAGCGTAAGACAAATATTATATTATATCATATTTTGGTATGGCTTAACAAATTTAATGATGATATATAGAAAGAAAAAAAGGAAAGAGTTAATTAAAAATAAAAAGAAAAGAAGAAGTGGGCATTATTAGGTCCCATTCAGGTTTAATAAACGAAGGAGAATCCCAAGACAGTGTCCCCCAAAGTTAGGTGTTGAAAAGTTGTTTGGTGTTGCATGTTTACAATAACACCACTCACTCAATGTTGCACAACACAAGATATCATAATTATGACATTAACTCATGGTCTAACGTGCTCATACTCATGTCTTAAAGGATAAGAGATAATGATACTAACATAAAAAAATTTCAATTCACGTTTCAAGCTATTTCCTCTATTGTTGGGATAATGAACTTGTCATTAATTTAATTTTCTTCTGCTATGTGATTAAATGAGTTCAATACTTTTTTATGACAAAAATATTAAGGAAAATATTGAATCAATCAATTTCGTAAAAGCAGATATTATTAGCTATGAAGCACCGACACTTCAAAAACCCTGACGTGTCGTGTCCGACACTTCCCGACACTCTCGGACACTCCGACACTCCCCGACACTCCAACACGCATTATAGAAATTCAAAAAAAGGTTCAAATGTTGATTTGCGTTGAGTTTTTAGTTCCAACTATTAGATTCGTTGGATTACGATTATCATTTTATTGAGTTTAATATAAATATTTGGGATATGTTATGTTTCTTTGCAAAATTTATGAATATTATAGGTTTAGATTCATTTTTTTGTTAAATTATTGAATATTAAATATAATATATACTACATAAATTAAAAATATTATTTAATATCAAAACGTGTCCTAACGTGTCGAAATCTAACATTTTTTAGAATTAACGCGTTGGAGTGTCGTGTCGTATCGTGTCACGTGTCTCGTGTCGGTATCGGTGCTACATAGATTATTAGTGTGAGTTTGACAAGCGACTAAATGAGTTTAATACATGTTTGCTGTGGACTTGCATTGCGTGTCGAAATTAGGTGAGAGTGAAATAAAGTAGTGGTGGTACCTGTTTTACACCGGAATGAAAATATCAGTGTTTCGATTATATATATATATATATATGAATTTTTTTCTAAAGTTACTTTAAATAACTTTATCTAATGTTCATCGAAACGACGTCGTTCTGTGACGGAAATTATGGTATTTTTGTGATTTTAATTTATTTCATGGTTATAATAATTTTTATTATTCCAATTTTTTAATTTTTCAACTTCAAAACGACGTCGTTCCGATGAACATTAGATAAAGTTGTCTAAAGTAACATCGGAAATTTTTTTCCCATATATATATGTGTGAAAAATATTTCTGCAGTTATTGCAGGTAAGTTATCTGCATTTGTTCTCAAAATAACGTCGTTTTGGTATTGAAATCTTAAAAAATTATAAATATAAGACTATTATAACCCTAAAATAAATTAAAATTATAAAAATACCATAATTTCTGCCCCAAAACAACGTCGTATTGGGCTTACTGCAGATAATTTATCTGCAGTAGCTACAGAAAAAGCGAACACTATATATATATAACTTATATCAAATCTTAATTATTAATTTACTTATATCTAATCGCTCATATATCTAATAAATCAAAGACTTTGATATAAGAGTTTTATAATTCTCATTCAACATGAGAATTCAAATTTTCCTACACACCATTCGATTTCCGTGCTAACATGGGTCCTACATATAATTTTTTCTAACATATGGGTCCCGCATGTTTTTTTATCTCTACAACATGAGATTTGAATTCTCATTTAACATGAGAAAATCAAACCCCTTGATATAAATAGAATTAATACATAAGTTTGAGAGTATAACTTAGGGGGAAGGATATATTTACTACCAAAAAAGTTTACAACTAACTTAATCACCATTGATTTTCGTCAATCGGTTATAATTTATTGGAAATTATTGGGTCACATTTATTAATTAATTATTAATTCTCAATAAATTATAACCGTTAAATTGACTGAAATTAACGGTGATCAGGTTGATTGTAAAGGTGATAAATTTTTTCGTGGTAAGTATATAATATCCCATAACTTTATTTTTAACAATGAATATTTTGAAAAAATAAAAACAAAAGTTTTATTTTTATACCTAAATAAACAACAATGAATAAACATTGAAATCACTTAATATATAAATATTTTTGGTTAAAAGTTGTTATGAATGATTATAGTCAATTAAATACACATTCTTCAGATTAAAAAAAATACACATTTTTTCATGAAAAGGGATCCCATATTATTATGATTGACTCTAACAAATATTCCTTTTTAACGCTTACTCACCCAAAATTATATATATTGAAAAACAAATTCTCAAAATAGAACAATAAAACAAAAACAATTGTTACTTGTTTTTGGCTTCTCATTATCCACAGCCACGGCATAAACCAACTTTCTTCCACACCATTCATAATTTGATGCTATTGTTCTTTTTTAATATATTTTTAATGAAAGTTTTGTTCGTTGAACTTTCCATTGTTATCATTCATTATAATATCTTTGACGAATCTGAAAGCAACAAAGCTGTTTGCTTGTATTCTATGAAAAATATCTATGCATATATAAACGTATTTAACAAAAAAAAAAAAGTGTCACATGAAATACAGACAGTATATAAACAAATTTCGAAATGTGTAACGTTACCTTACCGCTAATAAATTCATCAAAAGTCAAAAGCAGAAGAAAGTGGGGTTGTGCAGTTCCTTTAGAAAATTCTAAAGTAACTGACTGGACTAAGAGCACTATAGTTGTTTATAATTATTATATTTGAAAGAAGATGAAGAAGAATTTTGAAAGCATCAGATTCAGATTCGAGGGAGTTTCCTAACCACACAACAACACTGAACAACACATTTTTTTCTTTTCTTTTTTTTCTAAAGTAGTTCAAAGACAAGACTAGTATTAGTCTTCAGTCTTCACAAGTTCCATTTCTTGAATAAAGGGTTTCCTTCAATAGCATCTGTGGAAAAATTCTCGGCCTTATCTTTGCTTGGTTTCCAAGCTAACAGACTTCAACGTTGTCTGCTTCTTCAAATGGTACAAAATTTTGTTCCTTTCATGTTTATTAGACAACCCCATGTCTTGTTTTCTCATGCACTTTATGCTGTTTGTGTGTGAGAGATAGAGAGAAGCGGTTGAGGTATGCATTTTGCCTTGACTTGATGTCCTCATAAGATGATGTTTTTGATTTATGATAATATATCCTCGTTCCTTTTATCTTTTGCAATTGCTTTGTTCGTTTATTGCATCCTGAAAAAACAGAAAAATGTTTTTGTCAGAAAACATTTTTTTCCTTTCTTTCTTGTAATATGTGCTTCTTTGAGATTATTTATAACTGTTTTTGATCGGTTTACAGGATTAGTTTCATGTCTGTGAATTGTAGCACCATGTTACTTTTTTTTTTTTTAATTTTCAGTGGTGAATTTTAACATTAACTTGAAAGTTCCAATGGAGGAAAAACCATTCCCTGCATGGTCATGGTCCGTTGAGCAGTGCTTGAAAGAGTATGGTGTGAAATTGGACAAGGGTCTGAGTTCTTATGAGGTTGAGAAGAGGCGTGAGAAATATGGTTGGAATGAGTTAGCAAAAGAGAAGGGAAAGCCCTTATGGGAACTAGTATTAGAACAATTTGATGACATGCTGGTGAAGATACTTTTGGCTGCAGCATTCATATCATTTCTTTTGGCTTACTTTCATGGAAGTGAATCTGGGGACTCAGGATTTGAAGCTTATGTGGAGCCACTCGTGATCATTTTGATTTTAGTCCTTAATGCTATTGTTGGAGTTTGGCAAGAGAATAATGCTGAAAAGGCTCTTGAAGCTCTTAAGGAGTTGCAATGTGAATCTGGAAAAGTGTTAAGGGATGGTTATCTTGTGCCTAATTTGCCTGCACGAGAGCTTGTTCCCGGTGATATAGTGGAGTTGCGTGTTGGAGATAAAGTCCCTGCCGACATGAGAGTTGCAGCTTTGAAAACCTCAACTTTGCGAGTTGAGCAAAGCTCATTAACTGGAGAAGCAAATCCTGTTCTCAAAGGCACCAATCCTATTTTCTTGGATGACTGTGAGTTGCAGGCAAAAGAAAACATGGTTTTTGCAGGCACCACTGTTGTCAATGGAAGCTGTCTTTGTATTGTTATCACCACAGCAATGAACACTGAAATTGGAAAGATACAGAAGCAAATACATGAGGCTTCTTTGGAGGACAGTGACACTCCCTTGAAGAAGAAGCTGGATGAATTTGGTGGCAGGCTTACCACTGCAATTGGGATAGTTTGCCTTATTGTTTGGGTCATAAACTACAAAAATTTCATTTCTTGGGATGTTGTTGATGGATGGCCCTCAAACATCCAATTTTCTTTTCAAAAGTGCACCTACTATTTCAAAATTGCTGTTGCACTTGCTGTAGCTGCAATCCCAGAAGGTCTTCCTGCTGTTATCACAACTTGTTTAGCACTCGGTACAAGGAAAATGGCTCAAAAGAATGCAATTGTGAGAAAGCTTCCAAGTGTAGAAACTTTGGGATGTACAACTGTGATATGTTCAGATAAAACTGGTACTTTGACAACAAATCAAATGTCTGTGACAGAGTTCTTTACTTTGGGTGGGAAAACCACTGCTTCCAGAGTCATTAGTGTTGAAGGAACAACTTATGATCCCAAGGATGGTGTCATTGTTGATTGGACTTGCTATAACATGGATGCCAACTTGCTAGTCATGGCAGAAATATGTGCTGTTTGTAATGATGCTGGGATTTATTTCGATGGTCGCCTTTTTCGAGCTACAGGTTTGCCTACTGAAGCTGCTCTCAAAGTTTTGGTTGAAAAGATGGGAGCTCCTGATATGAAGTCAAAGAACAAAATTCGGGATACACAACTTGCTTCAAACAACATGAATGATTGCAACACTGTGATGTTAGGTCAGCAAATGCATACTATGGAAGATAAATAACTTGTCAAATTGCCACTTTTCTAATAATAACAAAGTACTATTTAATTTTTGTTGTGCAGGCTGTTGTGAGTGGTGGAATAGAAGATCCAAAAGGGTAGCTACATTGGAGTTTGATCGCATTCGGAAGTCAATGAGTGTTATTGTTCGTGAACCAAGTGGACAAAATCGGCTTCTTGTCAAGGTGACTTGCTCTGATGCTTTATCACCAGATTGGCTTTTACCAAAAAAGAAATGATCAATCAGTTGTTAGAAGCATATTATACATCTTTCAAAGACCACTACTTTCTTTGCATGCTGTTATTTTAGTTCTGTTCTTGAACTCAAATTTTCCCTAGCATTATTTTGGCTTTAGGTAGGTCTAACTTATTCTTAATTTATAGGGTATGTTTCAATTGGTGGAAAGATTATCTTGGTACTTTATTTTTTTTGGTTGTGCTGTTGATGGTAAAATAACTGCTTCAGTTTTTTTGGTTTCCCAATTCTGGATGCATTTTAAATGTAAAATGAAAGTTTTTTTATATTCTCTTATTCATAAACTCTGAACTCTTTTTACGCCAGATTTCATCTACTGCTATTTTTAAAGTTCTGAAGTAGTTGAATCACAGGGTGCTGTTGAGAGTTTACTGGAGCGTAGTGCACATGTGCAACTTGCTGATGGATCCCTGGTTCCAATAGATGATCAATGTAGGGAACTACTTCTTCAAAGACTCTTAGAGATGAGTTCAAAGGGATTGCGTTGCTTAGGTTTGGCTTATAAGGATGACTTGGGAGAATTTTCAGACTATTATGCTGATACTCATCCTGCCCACAAGAAATTGCTTGATCCAACATGCTACTCATCCATTGAAAGTGATCTAGTGTTTGTTGGTGTTGTTGGCTTAAGAGTAAGTTTGTGCCATACCTTTAGCGTTACCTATCAATCAATCAATATTTTGTCTTGCAACTTTTTGAGTATATTTTTATGGGAAAAATGTTTCTGCAGTTAATGCAGATAAGTTATCTGTATTTATTCCCAAAACAACGTCGTTTTGGTATTGAAATCTTAAAAAATTATAAATATAAAGACTATTACAACCCTGAAATAAATTAAAATTACAAAAATACTATGATTTCCGCCCCAAAACGACGTCGTATTGGGCTTACTGCAAATAAGTTATCTGCAGTAACTGCAGAAAAAGTGAACCCTTATTTATTTAGTTCATGATTCTTCTGATCAGGACCCTCCCCGTGAGGAAGTTCATAAAGCAATTGAGGATTGTAAGGAAGCTGGTATTAGAGTTATGGTAATAACTGGAGATAATAAGTCAACAGCAGAGGCTATTTGTAGGGAAATCAAATTGTTCTCTAGAGATGAGGATCTTACAGGCCAAAGTATGACAGGTAAGCAATTCCTATCTCTTTCTCCTTCAGAACAAGTTAAAACATTGTTGAGACCTGGAGGCAAAGTTTTCTCTCGAGCTGAGCCTAGACACAAGCAAGAAATTGTGAGACTACTAAAGGAAATGGGGGAGATTGTTGCAATGACTGGTGATGGTGTAAATGATGCACCTGCACTTAAGCTTGCTGACATAGGGATTGCTATGGGTATAACTGGAACAGAGGTAACATGGCTTTTGTTGTAGTGTGGTGTAACTTTATCTTATGTCATATCATAAACCTTCCATTTATGTTAGTGTTATCATAAACTTAAATAAGTTGAGATGTATATTTTTACTTCTTAGAAACATCAGTGTGGAGTGTGAACCTCATATTGACTAAAAATAAGCTGAGATGTGTCTACTTGGACTTTTTAGGATACTGATTGAAGGGTCAATTGTTTTATTCTTATTTTGATTTGATTATTTCTAACCTTGACTGCTAAATACTACAGGTTGCAAAAGAAGCTTCAGACATGGTGCTTGCAGATGACAATTTTAGTACCATTGTTTCTGCTATTGCTGAGGGTCGCTCTATTTATGATAACATGAAATCATTTATTAGGTATGTCTTTTGGTTTTTCATTTTAGATTTGATTGATGAACACAAGTCCTTCACATTTACTCAATTTTCAGGTACATGATATCATCAAATGTTGGAGAAGTGATATCCATATTCTTGACTTCTGCTCTTGGGATCCCAGAATGCATGATACCAGTGCAACTTCTGTGGGTGAATTTGGTTACTGATGGTCCACCTGCAACTGCTCTTGGTTTTAACCCTGCTGATGTTGATATCATGCAGAAGCCACCTCGCAGAAGTGATGATCCTCTTATAAGTTCTTGGGTTCTTTTCCGTTATATAGTAAGTTTTGCTCAAAAGTTTCTTCAATTTAATCCATAACTATGCATGTCCTATGCTCAGGTCTCTCATTAGTTCATTGATCTAACTTAAACTTTGCAAGACTTTTCTGATTAAACATGGTAACCATACTAATGCTCATGGCAGGTAATTGGTTCCTATGTGGGAATTGCAACAGTTGGCATTTTTGTCTTGTGGTACACCCAAACATCTTTTCTGGGCATCAATCTTGTCAGTGATGGACACACAATTATAGAACTGTCACAGCTTCGCAACTGGGGAGAGTGTCACTTGTGGTCTAATTTCACTGTTGCTCCTTTTGCTGTTGGTGGAGGTCGCTTGATCACATTTTCAAATCCTTGTGACTATTTTTCAGTTGGTAAAGTAAAGGCCATGACACTGTCTCTCTCAGTCTTGGTGGCAATTGAGATGTTCAATTCTTTGAATGCCCTCTCAGAAGAGAATAGCTTGAGGAAAATACCACCTTGGAGGAACCCATGGCTTTTGGTAGCCATGTCAATATCACTAGGACTTCATTGCCTCATACTCTACATCCCATTCCTCGCAAATGTGTTTGGTGTTGTTCCACTTAGTTTGAATGAGTGGTTTTTGGTCATTCTAATATCAGCACCTGTTATTCTCATTGATGAGATTCTAAAATTAGTGGTAAGGAGCCAAAGGAGGATGTTAAAGGAGAAAGAAGCATGAAGTCTCTGGTCTATGGCCACTATAGAAAGCAATACAAGAAGGCAATAAGTTATTAAATGGGAGTATCAAACTAAATTCTTTGATAACTTTTTTTCTTTAGCCTTTAGGAAAATTACAGTTCATTATAAAAAGTGTATCTTAAACATTTAGTTCAGTTGCTCTTTTTAATTTTTCCTCTCAGAAAAATATAATTGCTGAGCCAAAAAAAAAACTGCTTTATTTATTGTTGTAAATAAAAGCAATCTTAGCATGCAATAATACCTGCAAGTGACGTATAGTCTCTGGAACATGATTCTGTGTTTGTGGAACTCCCTACTCATAGTAAGTGCTGTGGAATCTTCACAAGCACACAAAAACCACCAAATAAGAAAGACAGCGAGATATATATGGCGAGACTAGACTGAGGACCCTCTGACAGTAGCATGAACTTAATGAAATTTCTGGTGAAAATGCATGTTGATTTGGGAAAAAACTTCCCTTTCCATTTAACGTGATGTTGGAACCACACCTTGACTACCTGCGATTTATGAAGTTGATAGTAAAATCTCGATAATAATGATATTAAACTACTTCATTTTATTCAAAAGATGGGGTTGTCTGGCAGAAAGCCAAAGAAATATCATTAGTTTCTTCAAATTATGAAGCAGACCTTAAACCCTTTTCAATATAATATATTTCATGACACTTGATAGGCTGTAAGTGCACAACAATTGATATTCTAAAATTTTCCGTTTGCACTAGTGAGTTTTATAAACTGAGTATCCCAATTCATTTGCTTGGCCAAGATGGGGTTGGTGGAAAATTTCATGGTTGCAATTTTGGCGTATCAACAATGAATCATACTCCCTATGATTAGTCACTCAAATCAAGATCCAAAGGGCATTCAAATGCACTTCTATTAAGCTTTATCATTGCATAAACTCCATCTAGCAAAGCAAAAATTTCGTAGCTTTGTGGATGCGACCTATCCTCCACAATGAACTTATGCAGTTGACCTCCCTCTTCAATGAAACTATGTCCAGCTGCTTTTGTAATTTGGCTTCCCTTCATCACCTTCCTGAGCTTTGCAACTCCATCCCATTGGCCAGCTGATGCATAAATGTTAGAAAGAATGACATAGTTTCCTGGATTCCAAGGCTCAAGTGCAAATAGTGACTCAGCTGCTATCTCTGCCAGCTCAACATTACCATGGAAGCTGCAAGCTCCCAAGAGAGCCCCCCATATCACAGAATCTGGTTTCATGGGCATGCTTTGTATGACCTCGTAAGCTTCACTTAATTGCCCAGCACGGCCTAGAAGATCAACCATGCAGCCATAGTGTTCTAGTTTGGGAATAATGTGGAAGCATGTTGCCATTGACTTGAAGATATGCCTGCCTTTTTCAACCATGCCTCCATGAGTGCATGCCAAGAGGAGTCCCACGAATGTCACATCATCAGGTGAAATTTCTTCTTTCTGGAACAATCAGTGACACACACACACACACACACCAATGTTAGTATCTCTTAGAACAACTTAAAGGTTCAAAACTACTGCGAAAAAAGGATTTATTATGATTTCTGTGAAGGAAATTAAGAAGAGAGCCAGAAAAGCTGCTTACCAGCATTTGATCATAAAGTTCAAGGGCCTTTCCACATTGTCCATGAACAGCCAAACCCATGATCATTGAATTCCAAGAGCATAAGTTTCTGAAACTGACAATCTCATCAAACACCCTCCAAGCAACATCAATCTTACCACATTTTGCATACATCTCCAATATACCACTGCTCACATACAAATTCTTAAAGAACCCATGTTTCCTTGCGTATGCTTCAATCCTCTGCCCAATCTCCAGTGCCCCAAGATTTGCACAAGCTGGCAAAATGCTTGCCAAGGTTACTTCATTAGGCATTATCTCTTTCTCCTGCTCCATCCTCAGGAACAACCCCAAAGCCTTCTCATACTGCTTGTTCTGTGAGTAACCAGATATCATGGCGGTCCAAGACACCACATTCCTAGAAGGCATCAACCTAAACAATTCCAATGCTCCCTCCATATCACCAAATCTTGCATACCCCGCCATCATAGCATTCCATGTGGGTATCTCTCGCACAGCCATTTCATCAAATAGCTGGCGTGCCAAACCCAAGGTACCCAGTTTAGCATACATATCAAGCAAAGCTGTGGCAGCAAAGACATCAGGTTCAAAGCCTGATTTGATGAAATGGGCATGGAGCATTTGGCCAAGGGAAAGAGTAGAAAGGGAAGTGCATGCAGAAAAGAGGAAGTTGAAAGTGTGTTGATTTGGTGGGTAACCATGAAGACGCATTTGGGAGTAAAGGGAGAAGCATTGGTGTTGGTTTTGGCCATAGGAAGAGTAGGCTTGGATGAGCTTGTTGTAGAGGAAAAGGGTTGGCTTGGGGGCATGTTGGAACACAACATGGGCATAGTTAAGGTTTCGGATTTCAAGTAACTTCTCAATGATGATTTTGGTGTTGTCTATGCCATTTCTCAGTGTGTAACCATGGATTTGTTTCACTTGGTTCATCACTATATACAAATATTTTTTTTTTGATTTTGGGTTCCTCAAAAGTTGGAAACTTGAAGTTAGCGTGTTTAGACTCAAAAAATGTCACTTCATAGTACCAACAAAACCACATACGACACATTTTGTGCATGTTTAGTTTACAGCAATAATTTAAGGAAAATATTAATCTTATATTATAGAAAATAAATATAAAGTATATGGGGCTCATTCTTTTAAAAATAAATAAATAAATGAGTGGGATATATTTTATTTCTATGATATAAAATACTAATCTCCTATAACATGAGATTAGTATTTTCTATAATTTAATCCATACAATTGCATTACGACATTAAATCTACTCATGTGATATGGAAAAAATCTACAATACTAAGATGGTATGTACAATTCACTTATATGAGTGCTCTACATCAGTAATATATTTTCTGAAAAGAGAAAAAAAAAATTAATATTATAATTATATATTTTTTGAAATTCATTATTTATGATTTGATTTTGTACCCAATGCTCAATATGACGGTAATATAGAGAATGCTCTCCGTGACATGTTGTCATATGGAAACATAACAAGTCATTTATAATGATAATGGAAAAATACATTAGATAAAGAATTTTAATAATAAATTTATTTTAATGCTGTTTTTTTTTTTAATTAAAGTTGGACATAAGACATAATGATATAATGATACTATTGTACCAAAGAATTTGTCATCATCGAAAAATATATAACAATATACAAAGGAAATGTCTGCATAAAAATAACCACTCCGATGTGATGTGTAATTCTCTTTGTTGTGAGTGGTTACTGAGATTCTCTTCAGACACCAAAGATTATATTTGTTGTGCCAACATATTCTTGCATGCCCACATACACATTATAACGCCCGGCCGCTTTAAGAATTAATGACTATCCTCACATACTGATACGAGACTTTTCAGTGTGCTTCCGCGCTCACAGCGCGGGAACCCTGTGAAATTCAACACTTTTTCTTCAATGATTCATAACTTGAGCTACGGTGTTCCAATTTGAGCGCGGTTTGAACCTACGCGTAGCTAGCGAAGAAATCTATAACATATTGAAAAATGAAGACCATAGAAATAGTATAAAATTCCTTAAGAAAACTAAAAAGTGAAGGTGTTTAGTGTTGAATAACGATAAAAATGAGTTTTTAAACCTTGTCGATCTAAGGGATTACTTGGCATACTATAGTAGCAACGTATGGTCTAAATAAAATTACTTTAGGGGTTCTACACATAGTTTAAGTTATGATTACAGTTTTTGGGAATTGTTTAAATTAGGGAATTGATTTTAAACAGAAACGTTTATAAATAAAAAGAAAAAAGTTTATCCGTTCTTTAATTCAATTGCGTAATTGTAACCGCGCCTAATGCCATACGTAATGTCAACAAACCGATTCTAGTACAGGGTGTTACATCTGCATAAATATAATTGTGCAGTTATAGTTAGTCGACATCATACAGCCATGCTCCTCGTCAAATATCTGGTTACATTTTTCACTGTATAAGAAGAATAACAATGAGTTCAAATAGCAAAGAATACAATCAATCTTCAAATGTACAAGCTAATATGAGGTGTTTAATATAGGCCTCAAATAAATCCCTGCATGTCCAATGGTGCTGTTGCCTTTATACACCAACAGACCAAACTGAACATAGGTCACCTATATCTATATGGTACAAGAGCTAAAGTGGTTCTCCATGAGAACTAGCCAAATGCAAAGTTGCAAACTCTTTGGTCACATAGTTACAAGATTGAGGAACATAATGTCAGGTGAAACCACATCATGCTGTTGCACAAATCCAAGCATTTAGTTTGCAATCATTGATGCCATGAACAGTTAAAGCATCAAGGGAAGGCTATTATTCCACATGGTTAGCTCCTCAGCACATGAATTGAACCAACATTTTTTTTTTTTTTTAGAAATATGAAGATTGATCATGAAGCACATTCAAATGTGCCAATATTCTAGCTGAAACGGATCTCACACTACCATTACCCCGTTGAGTTAAGTCAACTAGAGGCATTTGAGCTGAGGCTCCATACATCTGTTTGAACTCCACTAGCCGAAAAATCCTTTCCAAAGCATTCAGAGACTTCTCCTGCAATCCAGTAGAGGGGGAACCAAGAAATTTTATTATTAGTGGTATGGCATTTGCTTCTGCAAGAACTTTACTACCACTCTGTAGTCTTTCACCTTCAATTAATGTTAATAGAGCATCCAAAGAAGCCTCACAAACTCCAGGGTCAGATTCCCCAAGAGTCCTTGTGAGTGGTGTTACTGCATTAGCTTCCAAAAGGCAAAATGATGATTTGACACTGCATATTCCTCCATGAACTATGCAGCTAATTTCAGCTGGAGCTGAGAAACAACATAGTCCTTTGCGCTTGAGTATTGGCCTGCTCAGTTGAAGTGAACTCTTAGAAAGTTGAGTAAGACACAGCGACACGCGTTGTTTTGTTAATGTGGTTCCAGTTTCAAGCAACTGCACTAAAACAGTTATAATCCCAGTTTCAGCTGCACTCTTTTGCCATTCCAAGTTTGTTGGAACTGTAAAACGACACAAGGCACCAATGGCATTCTCTACTAACTTACTCTTTTGAATATCTCTCTCTCTCCCATCTCGGACACAATTATAAATGATTTGAAGTGCACCAGCATCCAGAAGCCATTGACTTATCTTGTGAATTTCTGGAAGATGGCATATTATTCCCATAGCAGAAAGTATTTCCTCTTCATCAGATGAAGATTTCAGGATCCGGAGTAAAGTATCGATGCATTTCTGATCAACATTCTCCAGTATGATGGCTTCATCACAACTCTCTACCAAGCAAGAAAACAACTTTACAGCACTTGCTCGCAGGTTTTGGTTTTCGTTCTCCCACAATCGAACCAAGTCTGGAACAGCTGAGCACTGTTCATACATAAGTATACTAATTTAATTATGGTATATTGCTATGCAACAAGAACTGAAAAATAGTTTCAACATATTAGATAATGACAAGTGAAGGAGTGACAGAACAGTAGTAAGTGAATTTACAGCCAAACACTGGAAATTTTGGTCCTCAATGCACCATATATTGGTATAGCCATAGGGTATAGTTTTTTTATTTGTTATTTTTTTTTTTTAATTTTGGTACAAGGTATATAATTATGCAACCTATTTAAGGGCTAAGGATAAGCAAATCGTGTGGTTCTAGCTCACCAAATTAAATAGAAACTGATGGAAGATCAATGGCATCATCAATGCCACGTGAAAAGAAAAGAAAATCTAACATAGTTCTTAACCATCTAGCCATCCAGTAATGTGTATCATGCCATAACCAGCAAATGCAAATCCCATTTCCGAATATATTAAACTTCTCATATAGAAAAGAATAGAAATTTACTGCTAAAACCTGAATACATCTTTATTAGAATCTACATGAATGCTCAAAAGAATAATGACATAAGCATGGAAAGAAAAGGGGGAAGAAAAACAATCTAACTGATACATGTTTCCTTGCTTTTTTTTTTTTTTTTTTTTTTGGATGAATGTGTTTTACTGCTAATTTGGTTCAGGTAGTTAACTCCTCATCTGTAATCAAAAGGTACACACTATACTTATACCATGTTGGCCAGTAGGTATATTAAACATCAGACATCAGTCATAGCAAATTAATATTAAAGAGTTAAGATTCAGGGAATTAAGGAAATACGAGAACAAGTTTGTTTATGTCACCTTTGAGCCAAATGTAATGAATTTCTAAACTTAATAGTATGCTTGAAACTACAAATACAATGCTTTCTTGCTTAAGCATATAATATTTATAAGGCTAGAATCTTCCCAGGGTTGTCTTTAGTCTTTAGTTAATAGAAAGTCACATCTAGATGCCTGCTCTAAGTAATCAGTAATTTCACTCTTTGCCAATCTTAAACAGGCAGGAATTTCATTGAAGGAAATACTTGGTTGTAAAGAACCAATTCAACCCAAAAGCTTAAGCTGTTGGGTGAGGCTACATTAATGGTTTTATATATTTCAACAATGGTCTATTGATAGTATCAAGTCTTTGTTCTTTCCTAATTGTAAGATGTTTGCAAATTTCTTTGTCTTAAACATGGTTATCATGATAGACACTTAGTAAGGTGGACCTTCTAGAACTTAAATCGTGTTGCCTTGCTTTTCTAGATCTGTCTGCTTTGACTATGTTGAGTGAATTACCTATTTAGAGCACTAGTGATTCTCAGAAAAACATTTCTAGCTGTAGTAAATGCGCATAGCTTCAGTAAGATTCATACCTCTTTTAGCTTGGTCCTGATATATGAAGCCGAGGGTGACTGACACAAGGCATGAAAGGTCTGGATAATGTTTTGTTGCACATCAGGCTGTGTGACACTAATTAAAGAGAAGAGTTTAAAAACATCATCATCAACTTCTAGTAACAAAACTGGTGTTTGAGCATCTTCTTGAGAGATAGTTGATTCAGCAAGTAGCTTAATTATGGCAGCTACGTCTTCCCACAAACTTGAGGTTTGTATGCTGCGATGGAAAAGGAGGTCAAGTAATGGTCGCACAGCCCCTTGTCTAATCATTTCCAGTCCATTTTTCTTTAAACTGGATAGATTCCGAAGAGCTTTGATGGCCACTGTTTTCACCTGAAGATCATTATGTGAAACCAAGTAAAGAAGAGGAACCAGCACACCACCATCAAACAAGGACTCCTTATTGTGGTCAGTTAACTCCATTTCTGCTAAAGTTGTGGCCATAAGCATCTTTACATCATCTGGTCCTGCATAGAGAGATAAAGAGAAACAGGTTATCGTAAAGGCTTGTTCTCACACAATCATCACCCTTCTCTGAAATAGTGTCCTTAACTGAAATTTATGCAGTTCTTTGAAACTATAACAAAAATCATAACATTTGTTTAATATATAACTAGTTGAACAAGGCAAAATATAATTCTGCTCTTTCACATTATATGCATATCTTTTAAAAGAAAAAGAAGAGGGTAAAAAGAACTTGCAATGGAACACTAATACACGGACTCAACTTATGTAGGTTAAAGATTAAACCTGTGGAGAGACGCTGCAATAAATGCTTGAAATAATTTGTCTTTGCCATCTGTATAACATTATGATCTGAGTATGAAAGGTTCTCCAATAGCTCCGTTGCATCTCTGGCAGCTTGATTGTCATCTCCACTAGACATAGTCACCAATAGCAGTATGCAACCTTGAGCTTTTCCAATGTTTTCTCGTGCCAAATCATATTTGCATAATTCGAGCAGTAATGCCACTGCAAACTTCCTTTCCCCTTGACGACGTCCAAGAGAATGGACAATTGATTCGATTGCATTATCAACGGTTGCAATTCTTTCCTGCAGAAAAGGAAGTTCAATGGCATGGTTGAATGTCCAGTATGAAATCACATGTAGTTGAATATGAAGTAAAGCAGCATTTATTTGTAAGTTTCAATATTTGGTGAATAAGACAGAATTAGGGGCTTAGAAATGCACATACAACCATCAATCTCATAAACATAAAATGAAACAAACTGAGAAGAAAACAAGGAGGAAAGTCAGTTAAAAGAAAAGAGAAAAGGATTAATTCAGGAGTACAATATGATCAAAATTCTATATAAAATTGTGTTGGAAATTATTTTAATTCATAAGCTGTTTTAAATAATAATTGTAAATATTATTTTATTTATTTATTTTATTCTAGAAGTTTAAGTAGAGAATCCCTTTGTATAGTTCACAACACAATAGCAATAATATTCACTTCTTTTCAATTTGGTAGCAGAGCCTCATGTCCTGAGTTCGATCCTCACCGCCCCCACTTTCTCTTGTGAAATTTCTTAGCATAGGTAGGTGGGTCTATACATTATCCACCCTTCATGCACAGTGCCATTGATGAGCCTTCACTTAACAGCTTAAGCTCTTGGTTGAATTGGTTCTTTACATCTCATTATTTTTTTGTTGTATTTTCTATTTTCTGTTAATGTTGTGGATGAGAAAGGCCTTAACTAAAATGTGTCCTTGAATGTCAGATAGAATGCATCACACTAACTTTTGAATCTCTTCTCCATATTCTTCTTTGCCATGTTTGATTTCTAGCCTAAAGAGAAAGTCAGTTATAGGTTCATGCTACTGAAGCCAGAATCATTTATGACAAAAAATGTCCATAACACATTTATTTTATTTAAAACTATAGCCGTTATTGATCAATATATCTGTAGAAAGCCAAATATTGAATGTAGTTTAAGCTGCTATACACATTACTAAAATAGAAAAGGGATAGTATTCATTTAAGTACCTTAGCTTCTTCATTATCCTTTGCCAGCAAGGAAAGGATGACAAGAGCATAATTCCTTATATCGCGGTTTTTTGAACCAAGAATTTGGATAAGAGCTGGTATGTAATTCTCCAGCATCACCCATTTCCTGTGTTGGTCTTTTTGTTCACACAAATCCTGGAGAGTTCCCAGACTGTGGAGCACTTCATTATCATCTCCAGACTGTATCTTTTCTTTCAGTGTAGCAATTGTAATCATTGTATTTCTATCCTTCCATTCTTCTATGGATTGTTTCAAAGTTCTGTTAGGTCTCAAAATTGATGTGTCTAAAGGAATCAAGGTCAGGGGACACAATTTGTTTCCTTCTGCAAACCACTTCTCTATTGCACTTCTCTCAAATGTTTGCCCTGATGAGGTTTCTACAGGGTCCACCATAACATCTTGGGTGATGGGGCAATAAAATGACTGTAAAGGCTCCAGGATTTGTGTACCCAAAGACTGGCGTTTGGCGAAGTATTTGAGTTCCTTTTCCCTAGGTGATGATGCTGCATCAGCCCTTTCCAACAAAGCAATGATCTGATCCATTTGTAGAGCTTCAGCCAAGTCCTTCCTGACGCGGGCATTTTCAATTTCATTCTTAAACTCATCAAGTTCTTGCTTCATTATTGATCTCTCATTTCTAATCCCAACAGCTTCTGCAATGAGAATCAGCAAATTATTGGCATAAGAGCTATCAACATTGTTTTCCCTTATCCCTGACTCAATTTTCTCTAAAATCTCTTCTTCTGCTAAAGCTGCCTCAAATCCAGCTTTTTGCATATTGTCACATAGCTTTTCAATCTCTTCAATTATTCCTGAAGAAAGACCTGATGTGGCTAAAGGAAGAAGACTAAGCGCCCTGCTTATCTCCTTTGTGTGGTTTTCTAAGCGCTTAACAATGGACCTGCAGTTCATTAGGAGATAAACTTTGCTCCTCTTGCTGCATTCTTGAGCCAGTTGCTTTGCATCTTTAACTTCACGATTCATAACCTCAATGGCACTGTTGAATGTCTCAGAATCACTGACTTTTTCTTTCTTCAATTCTTTTAAGATAGGCATAATTCTTTCCATGTAAGATGCAAAATCCTTAAAACTATCCTTCTTCACAAGGACATCACTAGCATAGAATAGGAACTCAGAAATTATATCTATAATTTGAGAAATGGCTTCTGTGGTAGGACCAGAAGTGAACATATCTAGAACCATCATCTCACAACACAATTTAGGCAAGGAAATAAGACCAACTGATGTTGGCAGAAGGGTTGCAGAAATTTCCTAAGCCTTCTGATCAAGGAATGCTTCCTTACCCATTTCAATTCAATTTCAAATGCCTGAATCTGATATCAAAATATCCAAAAAAAAATTAAAAAAAAAATTAATCAGATTCATTTACCAATTATTTCTCTACATTGAACTAATAATAAATTGTTATCATAAGTTTGTGTACATTACTAACTTTTAAACAAAATATTGACAATCTTTTGAGTTGCTGAAAAATAAGCCATATTTCTCAAAAAAATTAATTTTTCTTCAGGACAAGCAATGGGTTCTGGACCTGGCATCTTGCCCAGCTTATTATTGAAAGCAAGGAAGAAGAGCAAGTTAAGGATCATTGATAAAAATGAATCAAGAAACTAAATTGCTTTGACTACAAACTTACAAGTTCCTCTCCATCCAATCTGCAACATTCAATGACACCAGAAAAAATGCTTATGCTAATAATGAATTTTGAAGAACTCAATCCAATTACGGCAGAGTTAAAAGTTGACTTGACTTCTCTTTACCAGAGACTTCTCGGATGCCAAATAATGCCACTTGTTTTTCAGTTAGTCTCCATTAACATTTTCTCAGCTCCCAAGCAAAGAGGATAAGTCATTTCCCAAAAAAGCTAATCTCCTCCTTACCCTTTTTGTTAGGCAACAATATCAATCACAAAAAAAAAAACATGGAGTCACCATAAACCTACAGATGAACTAAAAATTTCATCAAAAAAATAAATAAAATTAAAAGGTAAACAAGAAATCAATAAAGCTTCTATCTTTGTTAAAACGGGTCATATCCACAAGTTGGGTTACCCCATTAAGCATTGACATATATCCTGAGAAGCCAACAAGGGAAAGAAAGACTCAAAGTCAACAAGTACCTGAGGAAGACTAAAAGAGTGGTGGTGGAGCCATGAAAATTGAGAACACCCCTTATTCAGCAAAGGAAACTAAGATCCCAGCACACATAGAATCTGAGAGAACAGAAGGCAGAGCAAGAATCCATTTGAAAGAGCTTGTATACTGTTCATGTTTCTCCTTCCATCCACCTGTTCCAATTAGAAGACACTTTCATTAACGTGTCCAAGTCTTGAGGATTTTTCTATACCATTCCATTGCCTTTGACTTGGTAGCTGCCAAAGGTTTACCATTACGTATAATTTACATGTAAATAATTCTAGTACCTCCTTGCAATAACACGGTTGTAAAGTTTGTCTTAAAGGATTTTATTAATGTTATCTAACATAATCTAACTATTATTTCTAACTCTCACATTAGAAGGGAGAGAAAATGAAATGATGAAAAAGAGAAAGAAAAATATGTGTGATCCACTTTTTTAATGTGTACGTAGAAAAGTGAAGTTATATTATGTTAAATGATAAATATAAAACCCTTGTCTTAAAGTTCAAACCATGATACAGAAAATAATGTTAGGTTATGTCGGTCAATCTATCTCCCATTTTAATCATCTCATAATAAAAGAGATAAATTCTTTCATGTTATAAAAATAAATTTGTGCTCTCCATCACCATTTAAAATACAATATGATACAGTTATTGAAGAAGGATATGTAAGAGAAAAAACTTATCTCACTTTTCTCATATATATATATATATATATATATATATATAAGTTTATTTTTTCTGAAGTTACTTTAGACAACTTTATCAAATATTCATCGAAACGACGTCATTTTGGGACGGAAATCATGGTGTTTTTGTAATTTTAATTTATTTCAGGGTTATAATAGTCTTTATCATTCTAATTTTTTAATTTTTCAACCCCAAAATAATATCGTTTCGATGAATATTAGACAAAATTATCTACAGTAATATATATATATATATATATATATATATATATAAAATGTAGTTTTAATGGAGAAAAGATTTTCTATGGTAATCAGTTTTTATTATATAATTATGAGGATATATAGTAAAAATATTAAAGCTGCAAATAATTTCTCTTTCTTCAAAAGTTGTTGCTGTTATGAATATGAAAAGAGAAAAAAAAAATTTATAATTTTACTATGTATCACCAGAAATACATAGTAAAATCGATTGCTGCAGTAAATTTCTTCTCCCTATTGAAAGGAGAAAAAATCTATATATATATATATATATATATATATATATATATATAATCAATAATATACTGCCATGCTAGTTTCTGTGAATTTTTTTTTTTTATGACATAATTTTGGGTTTAGTGTTTATTCTTTCAAAGAGATACATAATAAAATTATATATATAACAATTATGTTGTAGGAAAAGTAATTGTGTAATGTTATACTGATGCGTTTTGTGAATTTTTTTTTTTTTATGACAAAATGTTGTGAGTGTAGGAAAGTTTAATCTGGTCATGTTAAATAAGAGATGATAGAGACCCATAATAAAATTATGAGAGAAGAAAGTTTTTTTAATTTAAATTTTAAATAAAAAATACTAATTTTAAAATGACCATTATATTTCACCAAAAAAAATGACCATTATTTAAAAGGATAATTTTCCAATAATTTTTTCTTGGGTCTCCTAGGTATTCTATAACTCAGGGGGCAAGGAGGTTACGTACATATAATATTCAAAATTAAGCTGATTCATATTACTAGGGTTTTCATCAACCGATCCAAACCGCGGTGACCGAACCGAAAAACCGAAAAATCAATAACCGAATAAATCGAAGAAAAAAAATCATAAATTTTAATTGGATTGGATCAGTTTTTGGATGTGTTGATGAAAACCGATCCAATCCAAACCGATTCAATATATATTAATTCTCCTCTACCGACTTGGGTCTTCTTAATCATAGTCTAAAAATTTTTAAACCTAAGAAAAAATCTAGTCACATTTCATCAACAAAATTTTATCTTTATAGAGCTCCATATCTCATTGCTCAAAAAAAAACTATATTATAGTTTACTAATGCTTTTGACCTTTTGTAATTCAATTTTTTTTTACAAAGTCAATATACCCAAAAGATGTTATTTGCACAATAATCATTAAATAAATTTTGGGATTTTCAAAAACAGAAAACCGATCCAATCCAAACCAAAAAAATTGGATTGGATCGGATTTGAAAAAATATCCAAACCGAATAGATGATTATATGATCAAACCGAAGGAATTGGATCGAATAATTTTTGCTTCTAAAACCGATCCAATCCAAACCGCGAACACCCCTTCATATTACCACTTGAGTTTATTATCACAATGCAAGTTGGTTTGCGTATTTTTTTTTTTTTAATGATAAGTTGATGATTGGGGTTTTGTATTTTGGTATAAGGAGTTGGATTAATTCTAAGATGAAAAAAAAAATTAATTAAAAAAACACAGCAATAATTTTGTTTTAGCAAAAAAAAGAAAAAAGAGAAAGACCTTGACTACTTCCGGGAACCATAGATAAAATAGACGTTTTGTTCTTAATTTTTTTTTTTCTTTCTAATGATGATATATAATTGCGTTGAAAGTTAGACCCTCTTTGGTCTTTGCTTGTACGAACAAATGAGAATGCCATTATGCCACAACGCGTTTGCCATTTGCATGCGGATAAAGCATAAAAGAGGTGGATTATTATAGTATATAGTTATTGTTAAGAATTTCTATTTAAATAATAATGGCAATGTCCATTACTTCCAGGCAGGGTGCATACAAGTAGCAAACTCCAACATCATGAAAAACCGTGACAATCTCAAATAAGGTAGAGAGGTTATCATCGAACGTTTTCAAAAAATGCTAGTAATATACTATCTGATACACTTTTTTAACCCATCATTTATTATTAATAAGTGACTTTTGTGTAACTTTCACTAAATAATTTGGGGCACATTCTTATTTTAATGTTATGTATAAAATTTATCCATTAATAAGAAGTGTGTAAGGAAAAAAAATTATGTTGCATCATTGCTCCCGTATATTATAATAGGTGATTCCCTTGTTTCAGTGATCCACTGTTGCTGGTAACCAGTAATGGAACTATTAAACTAAGACTAGTTAGTAGTTAGGCACCGGAGAATAATCTTATGGGAAATAATTCGTTTATAATTTTTTTTTGTATAAATTACATTAAGTGTGGTCGGTTATACACTATTGATTTAAGTATAATTGATCAGTGTAATTTATAAGAATTTGTAAAAAAAAATTTGTAAATATAAATATAACATTTTCCATAGAATTAAAGATGGGGTTTGCATTTGTCATTTAACATGACCACATAAAATTTCTCACACACAACATTTTGTGGAGCCCACATCTTTTGAAGCCAAAAAAAAAAATTACGGCACGTAAAACGAATCTCTATAACATAACACAATCACTTTTTTTACCACAAAACTTTTATAAAACAGATAAGCGCAATAGTGCTACTACTACCTTAGTGGGACTTTATAGTTATTTATGATAGGAAAAGTTATAGTTACTACTTATTTTTCTTACTACCTCTTATTATCAAATCTTAATCGTTGATTTCCGTCAATCTAACAGTTATAATTTATTAGAAATTAATTAATAAACATGATTCCTTAAATTCTAACTATTAGATTGACGGAATTAATAATTTAGATTTAATAGTAAGATGTAATAAGAAAAAGAGATATCTCATTTATTTATGATATATGGATGTAGGGTGGTCCCCGCAATGTTTGTGAATGGATTTTTCTTGTTTACCCAATTGTGTCTAAGCAATAATTAATTACTCGTTCTGGACAGGCAGGCACTCTTGGTGTTTGTGAACCAATATTGAGTACTAAAGTTAATGCCCTTATATGGTTGTTTCACCCATTTTGGATAAAGTATAGTGATTTCAATCGTTTGCTATGATTGGAAAAATAATTTTTGATGGGTTAGTCATGGAAGTTGATCATCTATGTGAAGTCATGGGGTCATGGGGTCATGGGATCATATCATTTGATCACAACCACTTATTTAAAAATTATACATTTTTTTCTCTTATCTTATCATCAATGAGTGATTATGTGGTCAAATCAAATAATATGACCACATAACCACTTTTTCATACGAAAGAATCCACTCCCGTTAGTCATAGTATGTTCCGCGACCCAAACAAACCCCATAAAATTCCTTTCTATTTTTTTCAATTTATTATTGAGTATCGAGTTCAATACCTCATCATGAAAAATTATAACACCAATCATTAAATCACAACAATTTGTCAGTTATAATATTCCTATTATTATATTTAACATATATTTTTGTATAAATTTGAGAGAGTATTTGATGGAACGGGAGTATGGTGGTCCTCTCTCAAAATGGAAAAAAAGTAGGGATTAAGAGAGAAAAAATAAAAAGAGAGGGATACAATTGGAAAAGAAATTTCTATTTATGGAAAAGGACCACTAAATAAATGGTGGGACAGGACCATAATAAATTTTTCCAGCTGGTATCATATATCATTTGACAGTGCAGCACATTTTAATATTTATAGATTTTGAAAAAATAAATAATTTTGTTATAACTTAAATAGTTGATGTTGATATTACAATATTCGCCAAAATCACCATTCGGGTGAAATAACCGCCCTTATATGGTTTTGATGAATTGGATGCCTACATTTCTGTGAGTATGAACATACTGTGTCAAAAGACATGGACGGGAACGCCTCATACCGTACATCATGACATGATCATTGATCTAAACTTTGATTATTTATGACCCTGTCTTTTATTAAAAATTATGATAATGTATGAGAAATATTTTAGAAATTATAATGGGATTCGAATATGTAAATATCATTTTTCACTACATAAATTATATAGATACTAACACACCTCTTCTTTGATTTATGTAATTTTTATTACCTGATTGTAACTGACCTCACTTCATATTTTTACACCTTCACTCTTATCTTTCATGATAATGTGTAGCAAGCCCAATTACGGGAAGGCCCAATAGAACTATAAAATTATCGGGCCACTTCAAGACATAGCCAACCCAGTAGTTTAAATTGGTTCTATAATGCTTTGTTAGGATAATTTTATAAATTAAGATAAGGATAGGATAAGCTTCACTATAGTTTAATTTTAATTTTAGTATTTATCATTCTGTTAATTAAACTTATCATTTTGTTAATTAGGTTTATCTTCTGCTCATTAGGGTGCTATTAGATCTATGTAATTCAAAAAATGATCGAATAAGATCATCGGAGTTTATTTGATCACAATTCTTTCCCCCTCTTTTCTGTATTTTCCCTCTCCCTTTCTGTACCAATAACCTTCCCTTTCATAATTTGTGGAACAAGCATTTTTTTTTTCTTTCGGTAAGCTCCTTCAATGAAATAATGTTTGATGCACGTTAGCACAAGTTTATGATCTCATATATATAGATGAGGTGACAAAATTAAAATAAGAATATACAAAAAAAATGAAATATAATTAAGCTATTAGGATTAGTCTAATAGTAAGAGGTGTGGTTAGTTTGCAAGAGATTATAAGTTCAAACTTCAGTATCATCACTATATCCAAAAAAATATGAAATATAGTTAATTATAATTAGATGATAAAAATTGTACAAGTGTGAGGTGATTAGTGATAAGTTTGTGTTTATCATTATTTTCTTGAATGTACTCATGAGCTCCATTGAAATCCACTTGCCTTGTTTTTGTTTAACTTCATAGTAACAAGTATCTTTATAGAATTGGCAAAATGGGTCAATCCGACTCAATCCGACCCAACCCACATTCAACCCGAAAAAAAATGAGCCGGATTAGGGTTGACTCGAAAAATAAACGAGTCAGAAAACTCAACCTGACCCGAGTCGGGTTAGGGTTGGCTCGCGGGTTGACTCGAAAAAATGAGAAATAAAATAAAATTCTATTGATGTTGTAACTTCTAAATTTTTTCCCTAAATTATTAATTCATTCAATACAAAGACATTATACAAATAAACCATAAAAATTTTCTTTTGCATCTGGACTTGGACTTATTAGCAGTTGGCACCTCATTCACACTGTCACACATACTATAAAAAAAATGTCCTTAATGCACGGTTTTGGACTTATTGGCAGCTGCAGGATATTTTTTCGTTTGGGTCTTTGAAATTGGGATTTTAGGTTTTAGGGTCTGTTTGATTGTGTTATAGTTTTTTTATTCTTAAAACTATTTTGTAAAATAGTTATGAAAACTGTTGTTTTCTATATTTTTTTTCTTTTTAAAATTTAAAAACCAAAACAAAAAACAAAAACAACTCAGACAAACATGTTCTCTAAATTTGATTCTAAAAATAAAAAAATAGTTATAGTTTTCAAAACAATTTTTACAAAACAGGTCTTACTAAACGAGTTTTTTTGTTCTGAAAACTAAAAAATAGTTTTTAAAAACCACAATCAAACAGAGCCTTAGCCTTCCTTTACCTTCACTAATTTTTATACTTTTTATATTAAAAAAAAGTGGAAGGTTATACTTATAACATTTTTTTTACAATCTCTTACAACCATATCTTATCACCGTTGATTTCCGCCAATCAACGGTTATCATTTATTGTGAATTAATAATTAATTAATGAGTTTAATTTGCGAAAATGATAACCGTTGATTGGCGGAAATCAACGGTAATAAGATATGGTTGTAAGAGGTTGTAAAAAATAAGGTTATAAGTATAACCTTCCTCTAGAAAAGACATAACCTGCGAGTCAACCCGTTTGACCCGTGAGTTGGCTCGATCTTTTTCGAGTTGAAACGAGTCGGGCTGACTCGAATTACTAACTCATTTTCACTAACTCATCCCCGGTTCATTTTAGTCGGGTTACGAGCCAACCCTTCGGGTTGACTCATTTTTGCCAAGCCTATACTGAATCTTTTTTAGTAATTAAAAACATTTAATGGAAAATATTAAATATCCCTCAACTAGTATCTTTAAGGCACACATTAATTATTATTCTTTTGTGCCATAATGAAAAATTTCACATTTGACATAATATAATATTTTCTCCCAATAAATTGTTCTTAAAATAAAAACAACTGTATAATAATAATAATAATAAATAATGTAATATACTAGTTAATTAAATAAAAAATTATTCATTTTGCATAAAAGGGTTGGCAAACTACGATAAAAAAAAAGTTACTTACCCACATTATACGTGTTGCGAGTCCGAGGCAGTTTTTTTTTATAAGAAAAGAAAGGAAAGATTATACTTAGAATATATTTTCGTTTATCATTTCTTACAATCATATTTTAACTGTTGCGTCGATCAACGGTTAAGATTTTCGTAAATCAAATTTATTATTTAATTATTAATTCACAATAAATGACAATTGTTGATTGACAAAAATCAACGATTAAGATATGGTTGTAAGTATAGTCTTCCCCAAAAGAAAATAGTAATAGTAATAATAATAATAATAATAATAATAAAAATGAATATGTGAGTGAAATGTCTATAATTTTAAATGCTGAAAATGGACATTACTGATAAATTGACAATCATGTCAGCAATCCGTTGTAGTCTAGTTGGTCAGGATATTCGGCTCTCACCCGAAAGACCCGGGTTCAAGTCCCGGCAACGGAAACTGTTTTTTTACATTTCAGCTTTTTGCTTCATTTGAGGACCGTAGACAATTGTAAACCCTAAGTAGTACTGTACTTTCTACAAATGACGTTGTGAATTGATACCCACTTTCATAGAATCATATTGATGAAAAAATTCAAACGCTGTTATATCACATCTGATTTTTTTCTCTCTCTTCTGTTTTCTTTGTAAATAAGACTCTATTGAACTATGATCCTTCCCTTTCACAAATATTGAATATGTATTCATTAAGTAATTGGGATAATGTGTAAGTGATAGATAGAGAATTGTGCACCCTTATTGTAGATGATTGTGATGAGAGTTATGCAAGTTAAACGAAAAAAAAAAGTGATGCGTAAGAAATATTATTTTTTAAAAAAATTTAGTTGAATCCCACATAAATTTCATAAAATCAAAACTGTGATTCCAAAAGAATAATAACTTTGACACCGGTGTCAAACCTCATCTGATATTCGTTAGATAAAAAAAAATCAATGGCTCTGATTTGTAAAAAGACACCAATGATCTTTTCTTTGCCATAATGTTTAACTTTGACACCGGTAAAGAAATTTGACACCGGTGTCATCTCTCATATATATATATATAAGAAAAGTATTTCTACAGCCACTTTAGATAAGGTTTCATTATACTTGTTTTGATGAATGATTTGGTGTTTCTGTAATCTTAGATGAATTATTACAGGGTGTTGCAGTAAATTTTTCCATACATATATAAAAAATAAACAAAATTACGGAAATACCCTTCATTAATTCAAGTATAATGAAAGCCATTCATTAATCAAAACGATGTAATTTTTGGAGATCAGCTATATATATATATATATATATATATATATATATATATATATATATATATATATATATGGAAAAAATATTTCTACAGCCACTTTAGATAAGGTTATCTAGCTAGCCCCAAAACTACGTCATTTTGATTAATGAAGGGTGTTTCGTAATTTTAGGTGAATTAATAAAGGGTATTTCAGTAAAATGTATATGATAAAAAATAAATAAAATTACAAAAACACCCTTCATTAATTCACCTAAAATTACGAAATAACCTTCATTAATCAAAACGACGTAGTTTTTGGGTAGCTGTAGATAACTTTATATATATATATGTATATATATATATGTATATATATATATGTATATATGTATATATATATGTATATATATATATATATATATATGTCGGGACATTGACCGTACTGCCCCTTTTGTGAGAATAATATACCTGAATGCCATACTTTTGAAAAAAAAATATACCACACTGCCACGACACCATAGTCACTAAGGTACTCAGCTAATATGGACCAGACATGTGGTACTTCCCCGGTGGCTGGAAAAGTCTAGGAGGCCTGGTTGCCTAAAGTAGCTACCTTATGTAGCGACTTTGGGTTGAGTAAGACACTTGTCACTCATTTGATCAAAGTAGCCATGATACGCAGTGACTATGATATACTTTTTCTGATGATTAAAGTCGCTGGGTAAGAAAGTTAATTTGGCCTACTAAATAGCCCTACCCGTTACAGGTGGTGCAGAAATCTTGCAGGACCAAAGTAGCTAACATAGATAGCTACTTTGGTCTTATATCTTGAAACAGTCATGTATGTGTATTTTTTTTACTTTTCCATTTTTTCACATTAATTTAAAATAAAAAATAAAATATTAAGTATCCTATAGTTTACTGTAACTAATATGCTAGTTAAGAAAAATAATTCATATCAAATAACTTATAGTTTAATCCTATACTAATAGAAAAAATAAAATATAAAAAATTTAAATATCATTCATCCTAATATTTCAAGTACCCAAAAATAATTACAATTAAATTAAATATATACAACACAAATATTGAATAAAATATTAAAATCCATTTACAAAACTAATTCATATAAGAAAACTAATTCATATTGAATAATTCTAAAATATTGAACAATTAAATATATATACCCAAATATAGTTACGGTAAACTATAAGATACTTAATAATTCTAAAATAATTTCAGCCACCAGGGGAGTGGCACATGTCCAGTCCAACTAGGCCTCTATTCAATGTGAATTATTTTTCTTAAATGAATTAGTTTTATAAATTAATTTTAATATTGTATTCAATATTTGTGTTGTATATATTTAATTTAATTGTAATTATTTTTGGGTACTTGAAATATTAGGATAAATGATATTTAAATTTTTTATATTTTATTTTTTTCTCTTAGTATAGGATTAAATCATAAGTTATTGATATGAATTATTTTTCTTACCCAGCGCATTAGTTGTGGTAAATTATAAGATACTTAATATTATATTTTTTATTTTAAATTAATGTAAAATAATGGAAAAGTAAAAAAATAACACAGATATGACTAAATAATTTTGGTATGAGTGTGAGTTGTTTTATAAGACCAAAGTAGCTACCTATGTTAGCTACTTTGGTTCTGCAAGATTTCTGCACAACAGGCACAGCTATTTAGTAGGCCAAATTAGCTTTTTTATCCAGCGACTTTGAATCGTCAGAAAAAGTATACCATAGTCGCTGCCTAAATAGCACTGATACCGACATGTGACATATGACACGACACGACACTCCGACACGTTAATTCTAAAAAATGTTAGATTTTGACACGTTAGTACACGTTTTGATATTAAATAATATTTTTAATTTATGTAGTATATATTATATTTAATATTCAATAACTTAACAAAAAAATGAATCTAAACTTATAAAATTCATAATTTTTGCAAAGAAACATAAGATATTCCAAATATTTATATTAAACTCAATAAAATGATAATCGCGATCCAACGAATCTAATAGTTGGAACTAAAAGCTCAATGCAACGTAACCTTTGAACATTTTTTTGAATTTTTATAACGCATGTTGGAGTGTCCGAGAGTGTCGGGAAGTGTCGGACACGACACGTCAGGGTTTTTGAAGTGTCAATGCTTCATAGGTCACTGCATATCATGGCTACTTTGATCAAATGAGTGACATGTTTCTTACCAAAACCAAAGTCGCTACATAAGATAGCTTTTGGGCAACCAGGCCTCCTAGGATTTTCCAACCAATGAGGAAGTGGCACGTGTCCGGTCTATAGTAGCTGAGTACCTCAACGACTATAGTGTCGTGGCAGTGTGGTATATTATTTCAAAGGTGTGGTAGCACTCAGGTATATTATTAAGGTATATGTCACCCTTTGTTTTAAGGATTTTATTAATCTCATGTTAAAGGAGATAAGTTATCTCATGTCATAGAGACAAATTTGTGGGTCCCACCAAAGAAAAAATAAAAGAAAAAGCTGACACAGTTATCGAAGGGTGTAGGAAAATTTTTTATCACATGTGACGTGAGAATAGTATTTCCCTTGTTTTAACTCTATAACTTATGGCGACTTGGAACAAAATGATAGAACCATACATAAATTTAATCACTCTTTTCAATTTCTAGGGTCCATTCAAATGAATTAAATGCTTCCCTGAAATTGTTCAGTTGTTGTGTCAATATCCCTTCTTTGTTTTCGTTCCCTTTGTTTCTCTGTTTCTTTAATTGTATATGTTCCAACCACAAAAGTACATATGTAATAAATATGTTTTTTTTTCCAGCATCTTCACTCTGATTAAAGCCGTACGAAGGTGAGATGTAGCCACGGTTGCATCTATGGTCACTACATAACAAATAGAAAGTAAGAATTCATCATTCTCAATTATATTATTACTATTACAATCAGCACTGTCGGTGGATGAAATTATAAACTGAACTATGCTAAGAATTGCTAAGTACGGTTACTGCAATGAACCAAAGGGAGGCGAAATAAGTTCAGATTCTTTCATGTGTGTGGCTGAAACAATGACATTTTATATACTTCAATTAAATTATTGATTAAGCATATAAAAAAGTTAGGCCTTAGTATATTTCAGCTTGAGTTTTGGAGATTTTCCCCCTACTTCCTTGTATCAACACTAGGAGATTCACCATGACGATAATAAAAAAAACAACTAAGTGCATCAACTTCCTCAATCTTCAACTAAGATATAAATCAAGAGAAAAATGTTTATGTAGTTAATGCAGATAAATTATCTACAGTTATTCTCAAAACGACGTCATTTTGGTATTGAAATCTTAAAAATTTATAAATATAAAGACTATTATAACACTTAAATAAATTAAAATTATAAAAACACCATTATTTCCGCCCAAAATGACATCATATTGGGCTTACTGCATATGACTTATAATGAATCAATGATATTAGGTGAAAGAAAAAGAGCAAAGTCATGTTCCTTGGATTGCGCCTTAAATTAAGACCAAAGTGATCTGAACTATACACTTCAATCATTCAAAAAAAAAATTATGATTCCCGGTTCCCTTAACCTGAGGCAAACTACCATAGCTTTTTAGAAATTTTTGATTGGTTTATATTTATATTTTCCTTTTTGGCTGAAAAGAATTCAATCATATACTTAATCACATACTGTGATATCTCAGTAGCAGAAAGCATCAAGACAATAAAGTCCAATAACAGTGCCACATAATATAAAAAGGTGGGACACTGACTTGTATTGTCTGGTTCAGCTTTTTTCAACCTTTTCCATGTTCCTTCACTTACTTTTACTAACTTCCCAAACCAATACTTAGACCAAAGTTGTAATATAATTTGCTGGGGAAGACTAAGACCAAGGTTTAAGAACCTAGTTAGAAAAATAGGGCCTTATTGACCTATTCTTTTTCAAGTTCTTACTGGTCTTTTAGAAGGAAATGAATGGGGTTGAGGCTGAGAAGCAGCATGAGAATGGACATGAGAAAATAGACTATGATGAGGAAGAGAAGATAGATTATGTGTTTAAGGTGGTGGTGATTGGGGACTCAGCTGTTGGAAAGACTCAAATACTCTCAAGGTTTGCAAAGAATGAGTTTTGCTTTGACTCAAAGTCCACCATTGGAGTTGAATTCCAGACTAGGACTGTTACTATTAATGGCAAAGTGATCAAAGCTCAGATCTGGGATACTGCTGGCCAAGAAAGGTTCATTACACTTCTCTCTCTCTCTTTCATGCCTTTGCTTGATTTCTTTGTCTAATTTTCTTGTCTTCCCTTTGAACTCAAGGGTTTACATTGAGTTTTAATCATCTGACCAACTTAAAAGATTGTTGTTTTATACAATGTGAAACCAATTTGACTTGAGAAACATACATTACCAAGAAGCACATGAATATTGACTTTAGTTCTTTATGTTTTTATTTTCCTTGATTTGGTCCCAAAAGTCACATTAATATTCTACATTTTTGGAGGAATGTATGCTTCTTAACATCTTAGCCCATTCAAATTGTCAGATTCCATATGCAGATAATACCCAGCTCTAAAAAATGTAGCTAGAATCCAATGAATTTAAAATTGCAAAATGTGTGCATGAATGGCAAAGGGAAATACAGGATTTATGGGGGGAAAAAAATGAAAAGTTATTGGTAAAATACACCGATAATACTTGATCATTTTGGTGCAGATAAATTGTTACAAATTTAACATATTATTATTGTTCTGCCAGAGGCAGAGATGTCTAACCCAAGATTAGATAGTTGATGTTGGATCTAGTGCTTTCTCTCTAGATACCTATGAATTAGGTATCTTGGGGACAGCGAATCACGACACACAATATGACGGCTTTAGCCAAAGAGGATGTGTGTGCGCTGTGTGATTGCATAAAAGTAGGGTTAAAAGAAATCAGTCATATATATAGTCTTTAGCTCTTATTTATAGTGCTTACCTTCGGACTTGTGTTACTTGGGTGTTCTTTGATCATGGGCCTTAAGGCCCATAACAATTATATATGTAAAATTTTCTTGCTGTTATAGGTACAGGGCTGTGACAAGTGCATACTACAGAGGTGCATTAGGGGCTATGCTGGTGTATGACATAACTAAAAGGAAATCTTTTGATAATGTAGCTAGGTGGGTTGAGGAACTGAGAGCACACGCAGATAGCTCCATTGTGATCATGCTAGTTGGGAACAAAGGTGACCTTGTGGACCTTAGAGTGGTGCCTACTGAAGATGCTGTGGAGTTTGCTGAGGACCAAGGCTTGTTCTTCTCAGAGACTTCAGCTCTCAGTGGTGAGAATGTGAACACTGCATTTCTCAAATTGTTAGAAGAGATCAATAGGGTAGTTTCTAAAAAGGCATTGGAATGTGGTACAGGGAAGCTGAATGGTGACAATAATGCAGCCACACTCAAAGGATCAAAGATTGATATAATCTCAGGTCCTGAATTGGAAATTAGTGAGATGAAGAAATTGTCTTCATGCTCTTGTTGATCTTGTTATGAAGATCTATGTTAGTGTATTTATTTGGTTTGAACTTTGGAAAAGAGAGCAGAGTGAGAATTATATAACTATATATATGCGTATGCCTAAGGGTAAATTGATTTCATCTGGTTATGATTATGACTTACTACAGTTATAGCACATTTACAACACTTACTGAAAATTTGTATTGATGGCACATTTAGAACATCCACTAAACAATAAACAAACTTCTGATATTTAGAATACTAAGAACATTAACTAAAAATCTAACTTGTCTATTAAAACTTTATTTTGCCCTTCATAAGTAAAATGGTTTGCACTAACAGAAAGTCTAATGGTTATGTACTTTAAATTTTAAAAATATATCAAAACATCGTAAATGCTTGTGCTGCAAATGTCATGACTCATGACAAAATTAATGCTTAAGATATAAATTAACTTATAATGACAATTTTGAGCACTCATTTAAAGTTTATTGTGGATATGAAATTTACGGTAAATCGCCAGTCATTAATAGGTTTTTATAGTTTAAATAGTGGGAAAAGTCTCTGTCATTTTAAAGGATGTAAAATTGTGTCATTTTAATCGAGAAGGATATAGATAAAGAAAGAGAGAGTTGACAAAAAAAAGTAAAGATATGGGCCCCACCTTTTTGTGAGAGTGAAATGATATAAGTTGTGTATAAACATTTAGGTAAAATGTTTATCCTTTTAAATGACACAACTTATATCATTTTACTCTCACAAAAAGGTGGGACCCACATTTTTTTTTTTTGTGAACTCTCTCTTCCTTTATCTATCTCTTTCTCTCTCTTAAAATGACACAACTTTACATCTTTTAAAATAACACACATTTTTCCCTTAAAGAGTCGTTAGGTACGCGGTATTCTTCAGAATTTTAAGAAAATTGAATTTTTCTAAATTTTTAATTTTCGGATATTACGGTATTGTAGTCAAATAAATGGTTGTAGTTTATTTAAGTTTTTTAAATAAGTCCTCGTAGATTAACAAATAATTAACTGAGTCTTAACAACTAATCGTGGATAAGAAGTTAAGTAATCTTCAGATGTACGAGGGCTGGTAAGGTACATGTCGGCAGATGTTGAAAATTTAATGAAGAAATGTTAAATGGTGGGGATGACTATGCATATAATAAAGTCAAAAAAGCCTGAATGTTTTGTCAGGTATTTATTTGCTTTTCAACTTTATTTATTTAACGATAATTAATTATTATATATTTGTAATAACTTTTTTTTTGGTAAACATATTGGTAATAACTTTAGTACTAAATAAATTAATAATAGTGAGATTTATAATGAAAATCACTGTGTAAGCGAAAATGATATGATTTTTCATCCACAGTATATTTTCACTCACATGTAAAACTCTCTCTCTCTCTGTAAAAAAAAAAATTCTAATAGAAATTTTGCTTATACCCACAAAATATAAAACACGATTGACAGAAATATACACATGCAATCTACATCGTATTTACGTTCAAATGTTTCTTTCTTGTATATATATATATATATATATATATATATATATATATATATATATATATATATATATATATATATATCTCAAAGGATATTCAAAATTGAGAGAGCTATGCTCCCTCCCCTCACCAGGAAGTTCAACCATTAATGTCAGCAATTTTTTTTTTTTTACTATTCATGCGTGATAAAATTGTTGATAATTAAATTATTTTTTTAATTTTATATAATATATTAAATAATAAACCAACATATATGTTAGTTTATTAACAAATAATATGACAACATTATCCTTACTAGTTATTATTGCAAAACCATAAATTAAGAAAAAACTAATTCATGAGTGGCTTCCCAAACTGTTCGAATTGGACCTGTGAGATTTCGTGTGTGTATCTGGAATTGTGATATTTTGAAGTTTACCCAATTTCGAAAAAGTTGCATTATCCATTCCTCCAAGAATATGCATTGCTGAAGCCTGAAGGTGTTTGACCAAACCCAAAGAAGAGAAATTCATTGTATGTACATCACCATCAAATATCTCACTTATGACTATGTTTTTGCGTAGAGCCAATGTCATGGATTTGTTTTATTTGGTGACAAATTAGGATTTTGTTGGACAACTAAGTACTCTCTACACATTTTCATCCTTCAAATCAAACCAAGAGATCAAACACAATGATGGGTTAGGTGCCGTATTTAAGCACCGGCCATGTCCCTAAGAAACAAGTTATGGTTACGTGTTAGCAAGACAAAACTACAACACAATGCCTTATCCTACTGTTCAATTATCTTCATATATAATTACTCCAACAATTGGTCATTTTCTTTAAGTTGCTCAACACTCTGTGTTTCCACATTCATAAACAAAATGATGTAATTAGTTGCTCAACTTCAATGTCCCTTGATGTTTTATATACTAAGATTCTTTGCTTGTTCAAATTAGTTAATTTTTTTTTTTTTGTCCATGCTGCATGACACACTGCAATTAAAAGGGTACACATCGTGAATGACAAGATTATCTTAATTTTTTTAATTATTGAAATATTAAAAATTTGTTTCAGTTTTCTATGTATTAAATTTGCTTATATTCTTTTTATTTTTATTATATTAATATATTAAAAAATTATAAAATTAATTATTTGTATAGATAAGTATTTGATAAATAAAAAAAATATATTAATAAATATATTATTTATAAATTGACATATTAGTATAAAAACATATTCATTCTTTTAACTATATTAAAATGTAAGTAATTGTCACTTTTTTAGAATATTTATATTTAGATGAATTTTCGTTAATAATGTAAAGATTTGCACTTAAGTATCATTTATGATAATTTTAATTAAAATTGAAATTTATATAAATTATTTTACAGAATAACTTATTTATGACTTGAGTTTTAAGATGACTTTTAAGCTAAAAAATATATAACTCCTAGATTATTATTTTATTTTATTAAACTCTTATTTATAATTTTAATTTTTAAATAACTCTTAAGCTAAAAACATAAACAAGGCTAAACATGCCCTATATGTTGGATATTTTATTGACTTTATGATATATTTTACTTATACTTTTTTTTTTTAATGTAGGTGAGGATGTGTCGGGTTATTTAAGTGGCATAGTCTCACATTACTTGATAATGGACTAAAGGAATTCCATATAAGTAGAATGACCAATAGATCCAATACTTTAAGATTTTGAGTTGTTGGTCTAACTTGACCCATTGATGATAGTCCCCCACTACGGACTTCTCCTAGACCCATCAGACTCTAGTATAAGAGTCAACTTGAGCTCGAGCTAGCTAGGTATATAAAAAATCGAACCGATTTTAAATGGTTTGATTTTCAAACTGATTTTTTTTTTTAAAAAAAAAACCAATTTTATGACATTTAAAACCATTTTTTATGAGTTGTACTATATTTTTTAAAAAATAAAAATGGTTATGATTCCCATATTTAAAATGAAAGCATTAAATATGGGAAATCATAACCATATAAAGGTGAAAATAAATATAAAGTATTAAATTTAAAAAATCATGACCATATAAAGATGGAAATAAATATAATCGTTGGATCAACATAATCGATCTAACAGTGAGATTGATTGGTAGTAACATGTTAGTAACACAACTTGGTTGTTACAATATCCTTCTAAAAAATTTATTTATTTATTTAATTTTTGCAAAAAAATATCTAAGCTATTTGATTAAACATGAGAAGGTCCACTATTGGTCCCTCTTTCAAAAAATATAAAAGTCAGCTCATATTAATTAAAAAAAAATTATGAAACTAAATGAAATGTTTACAAATTTGAAATTCAAAACTCCCCTTCCGTTCATACTCGCATATTAATTGACTAAAAACAGAAAAGTGAAAAATTAAAAGACGCGAGAGATAACAAAAAATTTCCAATTTCCAAAAAAAAAAGGAAAATACCACACCTCAAAAGCAATACCAGATTTGCAAAATCCATCAACGATAGAACTAATTTGAACCAAGGATAATATTTTTCTTGTTATATTGCATAAAAAAAATATTATTTTCTACACTCACATTTTTTAAATGGATTTTATAAGAATTTTTTCTCTCTCTCATATTTATTATTTGTGTAGGAGATAGTACTTTTCTTATATAAGATAATAAAAGTATTACCGTTGACCCAATCAGCTCCAAGAATTTCTAGAAAAAGAAAAGAAAAAAAAAGAAAGAGAACGCTTTGGAAAGTTTTAGGGGGCGCTGGGGAAGAATCGGATAGAAAAATTGAAAAAAACAAGATTTAAGAAAGGAGTAAGGTTATACTTACAACTTTTTTTTTTTAACGACCTCTTACAGCCATATCTTATTACTGTTGATTTCTGTCAATCAACGGTTATCATTTATTGTTAATTAATAATTATTTAATGAGTTTAATTTGCTAAAATTATAACCGTTGATTGAAGGAAATCAATGGTTATAAGATATTGTAAAAAAAAATTGTAAAAAAAAAAAATTATTTGGTTTGGAGAAGTGAAATTGGAGAAGTAAGATATCAAAGTAAAACACCACATGTATATTGGTTTAAATTTGGTAATTTTGGATACCCAAATTGTTGTGAAAATGGATAACCGAACCTAAAGTAAAATTAAAAAACTAGATTAATTTTTTAAATCATTTTATAGAAACCGATTTTTGGAACTAGTTTGGTTCAGTTCATGGATTGGTTTGAATCATTTGATTTTTTTAACACTTTTAGGAAGCATATCAATGGTCAGTTCCAAGTGTAATGAGTATCACATTGGTTCTAATGACTTAAGTGATATCTATATAAGCGGAAGGATCCAAGAATCCAATGTCTTAAAATTTTGAATTATGACATGTGATTTATCTAACTTAATCCATGAGTGGTGGTCCTTCGCTATGAGCTCCCCCTAGACCCACCTGATATTGAGTTCCAGCTAACCAGGTGTTTGGCTATAGACATGTTGAGTACTTGAGCTTGGGATACTCGGAGTTGAGCGGAGCATATCAATAATTAATTTTACACTTGATGAGGAGATTGTTGGTATATTCAAATACAATGAGTCTCACATTTGGTTGTTAATGTGCTAAATGAAAGCTTCCCCTAAATCCACATGACAAGGTGCTTAATTGATAAGAATAAAATCACAGTCCTTTAATTTGTTTATGGGTAAAACTAATCTTATGTTGGATAGGATAAGATAGTGTATCTTATGCTGTGAAATAAAATTAAGGTGGATTCCATTTTGATTTTTTTTTCTTATTTATTTTTTAGTGGGTCCTACCTTGATTTTGTTTCACAACATGAAGTACACTGCAACATAAGATTAGTTTTAGGCTTTGTTTATCATAGGTCTTCAAATAATATTTAACTCTAAATTGACTCAATTAAAATTGGATCCTGAATTCAACTAGTATTTTGAAAGGCTTCATTTGAACTACAGCTATTTGATGTAAATTATCACGTGTTAATGATTAAATATTTTTCATTTTGACATTGATTTTAATCTTTGTCAACATTAGACAGATATGGAGTCATTCATATTGGTGAAACATGTTTAATTTTAATTTAAGTTGGATAATAATAGTACTAAGGTGAATCGAAATTTATAATAAACATTCTTTTTTGGTAAAAGATAAAAATTCTAATTTGAATTCTTCAATTTAAAATTAATGGAGTACATGCAAAAAGAAGAAGCAATTTTTATGTGTAACCAGAATTTTAATCATTTCGAAAATAGATACATTGAAGTCTTTCCTTCTTAATTATTTGCTTGAAAAACCCCTTAGGATTTCCTCAAACCATGCCTCTCCCAAATTTTTTAATCATTTTTCCCCTTACTTAATTTTTTTTAATCATTTATCCCCCTAATTTGATTTTCTATCTAAAATTTTATTAAATTTTTTAAAAAAGTACCAAAAGTACCCTTAATAGAAAAAAAGAAAAACATAATTTTCTCACCAACGCAATTTTAGACAAAATCAGACAAGGACATGAATCTAAATCAACGATTGAATTCTCCCTTTACTCACCGACACAGAAAATAACGAAATAACACCATCTGCATGTTTGGTTATACCAAAAAAAATAAAAAAATTAATCATTTCGAAAATAGATACATTGAAGTCTTTCCTTCTTAATTATTTGGGAAAACTTCAAAAACCCCTACAAGTTTCCTCAAAATTACTTAACCCCTCCCCAAATTTTTTAATCATTTTCCCTTGGTGGGGGAAAATTTAACTCAGTTAACATAACTTTTTGAAGTTTTCCCTAATTATTTTATGAGTTTTATATTTCTCATGTTAAATGATAATTGAAATCTCATGTTATGAGAAAATTAAAAAATTTTATTATTTTTTAAAAAAATTTAACTCTTTAACATAATTTTAGGTGAAAAAAAATCAAATTAGTGGGTAAGTGATAAAAAAATTCTCATGTTAAATGAAAAATATAAAACAATTTGAATTCTCATGTTAAATGAAAAATATAAAACCCTTGTTTTATATACATTGAGAAATCAAAATTAATCTGACAATTTATTTTAGGGTTCGTTTTTTCTGTATTTACTGTAGATAAGTTATCTGCAGTAAGTCCAATACGACGTCATTTTGGACAGAAATCATAGTATTTTTATAATTTTAATTTATTTTAGGGTTATCATAGACTTTATAATTATAATTTTTTAATCTTTCAATTACAAAACGACGTCGTTTTGAAAGTAAATACTGATAACTTATCTGCATTAACTGTAGAAATTTTTTTATTTTATTTTATTTTGATTAAGGAATTTTGATTTTTTTTAAGGAGATTATACTTGGGGAAAAATATTTCTGCAGTTAATATAGATAAATTATCTGCATTTATTCCCAAAATGACATTGTTTTGGTATTAAAATCTTAAAAAATTATAAATATAAAGACTATTATAATCCTGAAAAATAAAAATTATAAAAATAACATAATTTCTACTCCAAACAATATCGTAGTGGATCTACTGCAGATAATTTATCTGCAGTAATTGCTGAAAAAGCAAACTCTTACGATCTTTGTTTTCCTTAGAATCTTTTATAATCATTAGATCAAAGTCAATCACCCTTACTTCATGCAATTTTATAATCATTGATTTGATTTTAATCAAATAATCATAAAAATAATGGTAAGTAAAAAAAGTTGCAAATATAACTTCTTGTTTATTTTTAATATTTTATTATATTTATTATTGTACGATTTTAATGAGTCTTATCCTTTGAGACAGTCCAGCTAATGCAAGCCGCGGAATTTCGTGTGCCTCTCACGTGTCCCATTTCTGCATAATCATTTGATCTAGTAAATGGGGTCGACAGTGCTCAAACGTGGCACATAAATCCCCAATGGCCAATGTGACATTGATATATATTGTGCCGAAACGTGTAAAGATATGTTTTTGTGCCGAATTTCTAAAACTTGCATATTCCGTACCTCCAAGAATATGCGGTGCTGAAGAAGATAAATGAAACCAAAAAAGAAGAAGAAGAGAAATTCAAATATATACATCCCCATCAAATATCTCAGTCATGACTATGACTGTGTTTTGCGGGGAGCCATTCTTCTTAATTTGTTTTATTTGGTGACAAATTAGGAGTTTGTTTTATTTTGTTTTATTTTTTTCCCTAGAGGCCTAGACTTAGCTTTAATTCTTTAATACATTTTGTTTTTGTTTTTTTAAACGTATTTTTTATTAGATAAGTGAAGACTAATCTTTCAAAATAAGGTCATACGTCAAAAACAAAAATTCCTCCCTATAATAATTTTTTTTTTCATATACATAAACCATGATAACTTAAAGTCACATATTTAAGTAACTTCAACCCCTCCTACTCAAATCATATGTTAACGATACTTTCTGGGTTTGAGTGCAGAAAATAAGTTGGCGGATAGTTCTATTGTACTTTTAATAAAATCTTAATCTCCAGTGACAGAGATATTCCAAAATTTCAAAGCCATGTGTTTAATTTATTGATATTGAAATTCATTAATTATGAATCTCAATATATATATATATTCCAACTTTATTTATACGTAGCCTTTTTTAACTTTATGATGTATATATATATTATTAACTTCTTATGATTTTATTTAAGATTTATAATTTTTTAAAAATAATTATAAAATAAAGCTGATGCATCGTAATAAACCCCTAATAATAATGACATTGATATAAGTATGATACATCGATAACGAAAAAAAAAAATTACTATGATACATCGATACCTATGGATTTGTACATTCCTGGTGCGTTTGATATTCAACCATATATATATGATACACATATAATATAAGTACAAGAAAAGGAGAATTATATCGTGCAATTAACTGACCTAGCTTCACTTACTAATGAACAATAAATAATTTTAGGATTTTATAAGAGTTATGTTGTAGGAAAAGTGATTGTGTAATGTTATAAAGATTCATTTTGCGTGCCTTAATTTCTTTTTTTTTCTTTTTTATTCAAAAAATATGGACCCCACAAAATGTTGTGTGTGTAGAAAAGTTTATTATGTCATGTTAAATGACAAATGCAAATCCCATAATTTTTTTTTTTTTGGTAAAAGAAATCCCATAAATTTTATAATAAACATATCAATCATATAGGTCAATAATTATGGACTATAATATATCGCTCGTGTTTACCAGCCTCTAATAAAATAAAAATAAACGCATAAAATAATTTCACCTGTCCGTAGAATCTTTCCTTTTTCTTAAAGATATGCATTATTTATTATTTAATCAGAAATCTGGTTTTAAGATATGATTAGTAAAAGCTGCTAACAGTATACAAAGCTCACACGCGTTAAAAAAGGAAAATATTATTCTCCTTTTACATAAAGTAATTTATCTCATTTTCTCTCACTTCGATCTCCGCACCTCATTTTTTTTCTTTTTCTTTTTTCTAGTAATGGTGGGACCCACTCAGTTTCTCTCTACAATATAAGATATATATCTTATGTAAAAGGAGATTAGTAAAACCCTTAAAAAAATGTAAAACAAGGACTTCAAATTAACTTAAGAGAAAAGTTATACTTACAATCTTTTTTTTACAACCTCTTACAACAATATCTTATCACCGTTGATTTTCACCAATCAAAGATTATCATTTTAAACTTATTAATTAATTATTAATTCACAATAAATGATAACCGTTGATTGACGAAAATCAACAGTATTAAAGTATGATCGAGGTTATAAAAAAAATTGTAATATTGTGTCTTGTTATTTTACGAGCCGTTTTTATTTTGTGACAATCTTTTTATTAACTATAATTTGTTAGTGTGGAATTAAGAGTATCACGTGATGGATTAATGCTTGTGTGCATAAATCTTCGTGTTATAAGGAAAGAAAAGAATACTCTTAAACGCATTTAAATACAATTAATTGCTGGCGTTATTAATATACAATTCACCTGTACACAATAATATTTAATAACACATTTGGGAGGTTTTAAGTTATAATCAAGGGTTTTATGTTTATCATTTAACATAATATAACTTCACTTTCCTACACACACATTAAAGAGTTGGGGTTCACATGTTTTTCTTTCTCTTTCATCATTCCATTTTCTCTCTCCTTTTTTATGTGAGAGTTGGAAACAACACTTGCATTATGTTACATAACATTACTAAAACCCTATAATCAATGCTGTTAAAACTGATCCAATTCGGCTGGTTGGACTCAATGTTAATAAAACTGGATTGATCCGGCTAGTCGACCTGGGAATCGATAAATGATCATATAACTGGCCAGGGCGAACAATAGACCGACCATGCATAAGAACTGATGCGATCCAATGCGACCTGGCCAATTTTTTGTGAAAATCGGTGACCTGGCCCGATCCCAGAAAACAATTTAAACAAAAAAAAAACCATAAATCCACATTTGAATATTTTTTTACTTAATGAATTACATAGGTTATGTACCTACGGCACTAATATTATATCAATTATGCATTATGTAAAAAGATTGATTTGATTTATAGCTAGAAATGTCGTTTACTGAATCTGAAGCCCTGTATTATAATCATTATATTTTTGTTTGATCCTTTATTGGATAATATTGTGTGATTTATTATTTTTTATTAAAATATTTTAAATTTTTATCATTTTTTTAGATATTTGAGTATGTTTATAATTTTTTAATCAGAAAAATATTTCTTCGCTTACTGCAAATAAATTATTTGCATTTATTCCCAAAACGACGTCATTTTGGGATTGAAATATTAAAAAATTATTATTATAAAGACTATAATAATTATGAAATAAATTAAAATTACAAAAACACTATGATTTCCGCCTCTAAACGAGGTTGTATTGGGCTTACTGCAAATAACTTATCTGCAGTAACTGCAGAAAAAGTGAATCCTCTTTTAATATAAATTATAGAATTACATATAATAACTGGGTCTCCACTGGTTGAATAGTGACCCAGTATCTTAATCGGGTCAATAATCAGACCGATTTTAACATTAGTTGAATTGGTTGAAATATGAGTCACATTAGTAATTGGTTCGGTTCAGTTAATTAACCACCCATGCATGCAATCAAGAATTAGTAAACCAATCATAAAATTGGTTCAACCAGTGCCAACCAATTCCACCATAATTTCACTTGAGGATTTAAACTTGGCACCCTAAGAATTTTTTTTAAATCCTGGAATTAATTATTACTGGAATGTAGTAGAGAATATATTTTACCGGAATATTATTAAAAAGCTGTTTGGTAGACCCATATTTTCCTGGGAAAATGAAGTTAATTTTACTGAGTGTGTGTTTGGTTGGTTATGAAATATGAGTGGGAATGTGAGATTATTTTACCAAAATAACCTCACCTTTACCCTTTTGATTTATCTAACGTTGCTGATTCAAAATGAAGACCGATCTGTGGATGAACTGGGGCAGATTCAATGTACGAACACATTTGTGAAGGTTAACATCTGAAGCGGTTGACATCTGTGTCGTCAGAGTTGGAAGGAGGGGTAGACGGCACGTTCGTGAACAGATAGTTGCGGTCTTCGTCGACGGAGAATAAAACGTTATACAAGCAAGGATTTTGTCCCACTTGTTGCATTAGTTATGAAGTTTTTTAGGTTGTTGTCGAATCTTTGAGGGGAAATGGGTGAACAAATTTATTTTTTATTTTTTCGTTCCAGTTTGGTTGTTGGAGGCTTCTGTCAGGATTTTACTACGTGGCCTTCACTAGTTGAAAGTGCTACAAGGGTTGATGATGGTTTCTCTCTGCTTCTTAGTAGGAGAAGGTGAAGAAGGAGAAGAAAAAAACACTGCTTGCTATTACTTTTTATAAGGATAGAAACGTCAAAATTTGCGCGCCTCGTGTTATATTTCCCGGGATCGAGAGAGTTCCATGTTTTCAATGGACTTTCACGGCTGAATTTTGTATTGTAGATAACACATGATAGGATTTGTCGGGAAAGTTTTGAACTCTTGCTTTTTTTCATTTTAGATGAACCAAACATGGGATTCATTTCCCAGATTGCAAGCTATCCCGGAAAAGGGAAAAAAAACCGGGTACCAAACACCCCCTAAAGGAAAAGATAAATGAAATGCTCTAAATCACTGTGATGTCATTTTTTTTAATATATTTATTATATTTACATAAATTTAGTTTGAGCGGATCTACAATGACTTATTAGTTGAATCAATTAATCACAGACTTGATATTCTGACCGAGTCGATGATCGGTCTGGATTTAATAACATTAATTATAATAGAATTTTGATTTTAAAATTTAAGTTAAAAAATTACCTTTGATTTGAAAAATTAAATCTCATATTTTAAAATGTATTGCAATTAATTGAATTGTAAATTAATATTTATATTTAGAACTTATTTAAGAAAATTGAATTTATTTCATTTTATAATATTGAATTAACCAAATCAATAAAAGCAAATCCTTAATTTAATAACCTAAATTAAATCCAAATCATATAAACTTAAATACAACTATTATTTGAATGAATTTTCATATTAAACAACAGAATACAAAAATATAATTATAATTTTCCAATAAACGATTTCATTTCTAAATTAAATGAATGTTTAGTTTATCAAAAAAAAAAAATTGAATGTTTAAATTTTTTATTCTAGAACCTACTCTAAAGGAAAATTCCGGGCTGACATGTCTTAAATATAATTTCAATATTCATAGCTTCTAATAAAATGCCCTCTCTAGCATATAAAACCATGAACAACTTCAAAATTCTAAAGACATTGACGGATAGCATTTCCTTCTTTATTTTTAAAAGGCCAGAGCAATTAGTTGAGAATAGGATAACTATATTTGGCCTTTTGAACTTGGTACTGTTGTACATGTAACGTAACTTAAAACATAATTTTAAAATTTTTGGACAAAAGAATTATCCGGTTAAAACTGATTGAATAAGTTTTTCTAAAGTAATGTAGTCAAACATGTCACCTACGCTGACGAGACTAGCCCCGTCACTGATACTGGCGGGACTCATGCCACGTCAGCGCCACGTAGGCAGTCCAATTATCGTAAAGTTCCGGAAGGCCATAACTTGTGACTCGGGTATCCAAATCAGATGGTTTTTTTTTTGCACATAACTTTTCGAGATCTTCGCAATGAAACCTCATTTGACATATTTTATCTCCCACAAACATAGTTTGAATTTATAACAATTGTACCACAATCACAAGAGTGTTTATCCATAAGATCTTCAAACTATTTTTGTGGGAGATAAAATATGTCAATGAGGTGTCATTGCGTAGATCTCGAAAATTTATGAGAAATAAAAAAATCATCTGATTTGGATACCCGAATTACAAGTTATGGTCTTCCGAAGCTTTACAGTAATTGGATTGCCTACGTGGCGCTGACGTGGCACGAGTCCTGTCAGTATCTGTGACGGGACTAGTCCCGTCAGCATAGGTGACATGTTTAACTGCATTACTTTGGAAGAACTTATCGAATATGCTTTAATCGAGTAATTGTTTTGTCCAAAAACTTTAAAATGGTACTTTTCCTGTATAATGTATGACCGAAATAATTTGTGGATCAAAAGTTTTGCAACGCGGTTGGGAAACTGACGCTTAAGGACATGATAGGATGCATGTCGCGTCCTGTACAATTTTTTGGCACGATCATCGGTGTTCCTAAGACGTGATACCTTCCCTGCCACGCCATGTCCAGTACAACTTTTGGCATAAGACATGATACCTTACTTGCCGCGTTCTGTGCAAAATCCATATCACCTTTGAGAGAGGATTAATCTATAGCCAGTTCAAATAGTCAAAATTTATAGAAATATTGGAGAAAACTAACTCATCTCAAAAAAATAATTAAAACTGAGTTAACCTAAAAAAATGTAGAAAGACATAGAAAGAAAAAACTCCACCAATATAACCGTAAAACGTAAGCGATACATCAAGTTATGGAATTATTTCCAAAAAAAAAGAAGTTATGGACCCGACATTTATTTTTTTCAACAAAAATTAAATTTGATTATGTTAAATTGAATTTCTTTTACTTTTTTCTTTTGTTTTGTTTCAGACCACAATTTATATGAACATATCTCAATTTTTTTAGAAGTAAAAATTACATATTAATACGAAATAATCACTGTTCAAAGTTAAAATAGTACTATTTATTTGTTTTTGGTAAATTAAGGATATGTATTTTAAAAGGAACTTAACTCGTATTATCAAGAAAGAATAAAATGTATAAAACAAAAAAAAAGAAGAAAAAAAAAACTCCATGAATTCGTTCATTCTTTTTCGAAGCACAATTGTTACTGATCTATTTATTAACCTATTTAATTACCTATCTTTTCTTTAATAAATTATTCTGTAATTTTGATTTATCTCCATTTCAATTTTTAATAACACACAGAACGCGGCAGGTAAAGTATCACGTCTTAGGAGCACCGATGACCGTGCCAAAAGTTGTACTAAACGTGGCAGGAAAGATATCACGTCTTAGGAACACTGATGATCGTGCCAAAAAATTATATAGGACACGACATGCATCTTATCATGTTCTTAAGTGTCAATTTCCTAAACGCATTGTAATGCATTATATTTGCAAAATTTTTGAACCATAAATTATTCCGGTCATACATTACACATAAAACAATACCAAGGTCAAAACGCCACTATATTTTGACAATGTAAGAAGCAATCTCTTTTATGATTTTGATCATTACAATCATTTGAATGAATTCAACATTTACTTTTAAAATTGAAAGTTTAATGTTTAACTAAATTGGGCAGCGGCAAAAGAAAACTTATCAATTACCATACCCCAAGAAAAACTCATTTGGGAAAGAAAAAAAAATATGATAACTCAAATTGTTCTTCCTTGTCTTATATCTTCCCAATTCAAACAATGATATGGACAAACAAAATATATTGAACAATTTTTGTTTTTTCCAATGTGAATACTATACATGGCAATTGGCATTCATCAAAATGGGAAAATAAAACTATACATGGTAGTTTTCAGTTTTCTTCTGCTATTTTTTTTTTCTTATATCAATGCCCATTCTAATTCTAACAATTTACAGTTCCACTAAAAAGAACACAATGCAAATCACTCCACCAATACGAAAACTTTTGACCGGGGTATCTAACAATTGTAACCAATAAACGCATTACCTAATTTGTTTTATGAACAAAAATCCTCCAACCAAATTAACAAAAAAATAAAAATAAAAAAAATTCAAAAGAAAGTATCAATGATCTATCATCATCTATCATGTTCAAAGGAAATGGACGATCGAGATCTTCTTCCTCCGCTCCGCAATCTGAACATACCGTACAATTTCCGAAAATCCTTAACCGTAGGGAAGCCTTCACCAGCACAATGCACCCCTGAGGGAGTTTCATCCACGTCATCCTCCTCTATCCGCCGTCCGATCATCTCCGCGCAGCCCCTCCCGCCACCGTCCGTTTGCAGCGCCCCGATTACCGATTTGATGGCCCGACTCGGCGAGTTCCGGTTCGCGATCATCAACTCGCCGATCTCAGCGGGGCTGAGACTCGCTCCGTTCCGGAAAATCTCCTCCACCCGAGGGAACAGCTTGTGCTCCTTCACCCCGAGGTAGCTACTAGCTAGCGTCTTGAACGCCGAAAAATCGCATAACGGAAAATGAATGTGAACGTCGACCCGACCCGGTCGAAGCAGATTCGGGTCAACGCACTCTTTGCTGTTCATCGTGAACACCATCACCCTCTCTTCACCGCAACACGAGCTTATAATCCCGTCCATGAAGTTCTGAATCCCCGACGCGGTCACCGCCTCAGATTCCGATTGCTCCGCCAGGAACCGATCCAGATCCTCCACGACGACGATCGATTTCTCCGTCGTTTCAAGGAGGAGGAACTTCAGATCCGAATCGCAGCGAACCTTTGAGAGATCCACGTCGTACACGTCGTAGTTGAGGAAATTCGCCATGGCGGCGACGAAGCTCGATTTTCCGGTGCCGGAGGGACCGTACAACAGGAAGCTCCGTTTCCACACACGGCCGAGCCGCCGGTAATACTGCTTCCCCTTGAGAAACGATTCCAGGTCCGATTTTATCTTGTTCTTGAGATCCTCTTCCATGGCTATGGTCTCGAACTTTGATGGATGATTGAACGGAACAGATCTCCACAGCATTCCTCCGCCGCCGCCGGAGGCGGAGTTTGCTGCGGCGTCATTAATGAATATCCGCAAATCGCGTTTGCCGTGGTTCTCTATCTCGTCGGCGACGGCGTTGATGTGGCGGAGATAAGGGCGGAGAATTCGACGTTTATCTGCTTTTCTGATCTTGAGAACAAACGAACCGGCCCGGTCCGGTTCGGTCTTTTGGTTGACCCAGAAGAGCTTCGCACCTAGAAAACGGTCCTGGATGGTTTGGTTTAGGTCGAGGCGGAGAACGATGTCGTTTTGGGTTTTACCGGTGACAAGGTTTGTGAAGTCAGAATCTTCGATTGAAGGTAGAGAATGCAAATAGAGTGAAACCTTGCGGTAAAGCTGATTCCTCTGCATGCTGTCGTTTAATTCGGGGACTTTGAGGAACTGGTACACGTGGAACCAATCTTGTGCCGTTCCGTAAAGTTTCTTCGTCGTGTATATCAATCCCGTTTTGAATAGCATCAACAGAATAATTAAACAAACGACGACAGCGAGGACTACGAGGAATATGGGGTTGCAAGGAATCATGTCAACGATCGAACAACAACAAAACCCAATTTGCACAATTGGGTTATGTTGGTATTATTGTTGTGTGTCTCTTGTTTTGGAATGTTTGGAGTTTTGGGGTAAAATCATGTTTGGATTTTGAGGGAGGAAGAAGAAGAAGAGGAAGAGTTGTTGTTGTGTGTGGATTTGAGAATGAGAACAATGGATGAATGCTTTCTCCTCCTCCTTCGTCTGTGTTTTTTTGCAGCTACATGGTCTATTTAAAGTGTGTGTGTTTATCATTCTCTTTAAAGAGCAATTATTTCGATTTATTAGGAGAGAGGGAAATCTTACACAGTGTGTCACGTAATCCGCTACAATAAATTCCTTTTCAACACGGAATTAGGTAAGAGAGTCATGGCAATTCCTTGATTTTCCTTGATTTTCAGTTAAATTTTAATTGATTTTTAATTAGCCCGTAAATCATGTGCTGGCACGTGATTATTCTAATTTGGTAATTATTGATAATAGATTTAAATGAATAATATCTAATGATTATTATAATTATTACAAATGAATCAATTATAATAAATAAAAAAATAACTATTTTTAGGGCTAATTCATATGTTTTTACTTCTTAAATAATATGGAAGAAATTACTTATCATATATTAAGACTTTAATAGAAACATCATTAAAATTATTATAATTTATGCACCAATTTTGAAAATTTTAACAATCCAGCGTGGAAATATGTTTTAGAAATTGAAATCCAATTATCCATACATAGAAAAGATTAAATGATATCAAAACCGTAATATATTGTGTTATGAATTCGTATATGAGGCCCGTTAAGATATTAATCAAATATAACTATAGAAGGATATCATCAAAGATATCAATCATATTCATCAAAAAAAAAAAGATATCAATCATAATACGAGGCATGACATATGGGCTTGGGCCGTCTTCATACGCACTGAAGGTCGGTTTAGAATCTACTATACATCAATAAACCCTATAAATTAGATGTAAAACGTACAGGTATGTTACGCTCTCTTTATTTATTACTGTTATATTGTCTCTAAATGCATAATTATGGGTCTATCTACGTTCACAATCGTTGACTACTTATTAGAGAGTAATTCTGTTTTAAATGTTAGAAACTTTGCCTTTTATCCGCGAAAATATCAATGAGCAATGTTTTTCTCATGAAGAGATATAATCAGGTGATATCCACAATTAAAAAAAAAAGAAAGAAAAAAAATGTTGACACAGATTTGATAAATATGTAATATGATGAAAACTTGGGGAAAATATTTCCCAACATTAATTATAAACGAAAACCTTGTGTTTAACGTCAAAACCAATCATTTTTTCAAATAATATTATTTATGGGAAATAACTTTCTTAGGCGATTCTCTATTGATTGATTTTGTGGAAAATATTTTCTCGGATCTTGTTTTAATATGATTACATTGAATAAAAAAATCTCATTTATTATTAACAAATTAACGGTTATAATTTAATAATAAATTTATTGAACAGAAAAAATAAATTATTTTAATTACTAACCGTTAACATATAAACAAAGGGTAAAATGTGTATCATTTTAAAGGATGTAAAATTGTGTTATTCTAAGAAAGAGAAAGAGATAGATAAAGGAAGAGAGAAAGTTAACAAAAAAATAAAGGTGTGGACCCCATCTCTTTGTGAGAATGAAAGGATATAAGTTGTGTTATTTAAAAGGATAAACACTTTTCCCATAAACAAATTATATATTGAAATTTTTTATATAACATGATTCGCGATTCAAACTAGAGGTGGCAAAGTGGGCGGCCCGCCCCACTCCGCCAAAAAATGAGTCAGCCCGTCCCGCCCCGTTTGGCGGGTTGGCCCGCCAGCCCGAGCATATTTTACACTGACCCGCCTCGACCCGCCTATGCCCGCCATCAACCCGCCAAAAAATGAGCCCGCCCCGCCCCGCTTTTGAGATGGGTTGAAAACTCAGCCCGCCCCGCCCCGTTTGGCGGGTTGGCCCGCCGAGCCGAGCCCGTTTTGCCGGCTCTAGTTCAAACATGGGTTCATTTTTTTTGCAGTTATTGCATATAAGTTATCTGCAGTAAGTCCAATATAACATCATTTTGGGGCGAAAATCATGGTGTTTTTGTAATTTTAATTTATTTCAGGTTATAATAGTCTCTATATTTATAATTTTTTAATATTTCAATATTAAAACGACGTCGTTTTAGGAATAAATGCAGATAATTTATCTGCATTAACTGCATAAACATTTTTCGCTTCGAATATCTACCTATTTCTTTGTCTCCTTTTTGAAAACCTTTTCCCTTTTAGTCCACCATTGCTAGTTTTCTCTTCTTCTTTTTTTCTTTTGTAATCCACTATTACTAGTTTTCATATGTGATCATCCAACTACTTAAAAAGTTATATATTCCCGTTGTGCGTGTATTTTAGCTAATTAAGTGTCATGCATGGCAGAAAGGCACGAAGCCCCTTTGTTTGAGTAATGCATGGACTTTCCATTCTAAGTTGTGAATTCCATTGAAATTATTTTGGCCTAAGTTTGAACTCCACAATATATAAGCCGGGGACACACTATTGGGACGCTTTGAAATTTTCTTTAAGGCTTCCTCTTGTTTGTGTTCACATCATCAACTTTCCATTTCCTTGGCCCCTAACCCTTATAATCAACAATATCTTCTATTTGTTTTTTCTAGTGATGACTACAGATTCCATCATACCATTCGGTGACTTAGCTATTTTCTTCATATTCTACTTTGTTTTTGTTTTCCATTTAATTATTTTCTCTTCTTTTGACAAGTGTTTATTTAAGAAATTGTTATGGACCCATTTCTCGGCCCAACAAGGGACAATTCAAATATAAATCAGATATAATTAAGAAAGATATCCATCAAGGATATCAATCCTAATACGATAGCATAATACATGAGCTTGGGCCATTAGGAGAAGCACTGAAGGTCCAACACACAATACCTACAATTAAACTCTCTAAATAAGAGGTAAAACCTATAGGTACACACGCTCTCTCTCTTATTATTATACTATCATTGTGCATACACACCCCTTTGGCAAAGCCATTTATTGCTCTGCACAGTAATCTACTTGACTCAATGGTATCTAATCCATAAATACCTTGGAGATGATACCTAAATCTAAAACAACATACTAATCCATTGGATTAGACATTCCTATGTTTTCAAGACAAAACAAAAATACATCTTGATTTTAATTACTCAAGTTTTCAAAATTCTGAAAGGCACTTTTGAAAAGACTCGACAAAAAAAGGAGAAAATTATGATGAATATTCTATTATTCTTGTCTGTTTTGACTTAAAAGTTTTGGGACAAATTCTGAAAGGAAGTCTGATTTAACTCATTAAGTTTTAATGATCCAATATATGCTTGCATCTAATAATTGTACATAATTATTCTTCTAATCTTAGTAAGACACAGTCTGAATAACTATTGGTTTATTAAAAATCATATAGTTTACTTTTCAATAGTCTTATAGGAAAAGGAGGTTATTGCTGGAACCATGTAATGGATAAACATTCTAATGTAACTGTTGGAAAAAGTCTTGTATTTCTAAACGAAGCAATTATTTAGCAATTCAAACTTTGAAATAAGCAATTTTAAGACAGGTTTTCAAACCTAGTAAGGAAGGATTATTAAGCTCATGAACTGATGAAGGGCATTGGTTAAGCTATCCCAAGTCCCTTTTGGCCCTCTAAATCAATGGTGAAATAGATGTCCCAATTTCTCATTAACATAAAACCAACTACACGCTAATTAAGCCCCATATCGTACTATGAAATTAGGAAATGTGTGTTAAAATGAGTTTCACATCTTCCAACGCCTTCTATTAGTTCATCTCATCCTTTTACAATATTAGATAGTTCCTATATATATATATATATATATATATATATATATATATATATATATATATATATATATATATATATATATATGATATTTTGACACCGGTGTCAAATTTGAAGTTTGACATCTCATCTGAGAACCGTTAGAGAAAAAAAGATCAATGATGTCATATTCTTACAAATCATAGTCGTTAATCTTTTCTGATCTAATGCCTCTCAGATAAAGTATCAAATTTTAAATTTAATACCGATATATATATATATAATATAATCCCACCTTATATATATATATATATATATATATATATATATATATATATATATATATATATATATATATATATATATATATATATATATATATATATATATGAGCACAGAACTTATGACAAACTTTGAATTAACTATGATATATATAAACTTTCTGGGAAGATGCATCCTTATTTTTGTCTTTTGACATGTCTTTTGGAGTCGTTTTCTGTGGTTTACGTTGACTAATTAAATGCATTATAACAAAGACATTGGTATTAAAAGTGGCAAAAAACTAAAATGAAAATTTGTGGTTAAGGATTTGAATCTCTAGTGTGTGTATGTATATATATATATATAAGAAAATTTTCTAAAATTCTAAAAACTACTATGTATAGAGATATTAGACTCGCTTCTCTCAAACTGATAATGGAGTATTATTATCTGCTTGCCAATAACAAAAGAGAACTTTTTTTTTTAAACTTTGGTATTTTTTTTTCCTGAGCTTTAAGTTTATATCGATCTGATCTTATTCCAACTTAACGGGGATGCTTTTATCTCTTTATCTCTTTTTATAAGTCGGGGAGACTCGTTCAATTAATTGGTGATCCAAAATTTCATACCTTATAAGGTAATTGATGCTATTACTATATATATATAAAGCATATCCGTTCTCTAAAAGTATCACGCAACACATGAATTCCTAGGATATACGGTACGCTATATTCAGGTGAAAACTGTAATAGCCTTTTTTTTTTAAAAAAAAGAAGACATATAGTCTAACTTTTGAAAAGATTTCATTTATATTCTTAATAGTATTTTCCCTTTAATATTTGAAGTAGTTATTCACAAACAAAATATGTGCCTTTTATTTTTATTTTCTCTCACATGACACCAAAAAAAAAAAAATAGGGTTTATAATGAAAAAATACAGAAAAAATTTTACACACACAAGTATTTTTTTTTAAAGCAAAAAAAAAATAATGCACGCAATTTCGAATCTCTATAACATTACACAATCACTTTTCCTACAACATAACTCTTATAAAACCCTAAAAAAATACAGAAAAGTATAGTTTAAAATAAGTAAGCTTTTTTTTAAAATAATAATAATAATAATAATTTCGTGTACCCTATTTCTTTGTTTTCTTTTTTTTATTGGCAACATCAACTTCAATTCCTTTCACTCATCTTAACCCTTACAATAACTGATGAGCCGAAGAAATTGTGGACATGACACAATTATATTGAGTGGAGTATAATATTAGTTCCCCTACAACTTGTACATGTGCTGTGGTTGATTTCTTTCTAACTATTATATTTTTATTACTTGTTCCCACTTGAGAGGCTTCTTATGTAATCCTTTGTCTGTAATAGACTTTCTAGGTCCCATTATTTTAAATTTAGTCAAGGCAGAGGAATCTTTCAACTGAGAAATACCAAAATTCCAAATAAAAGAAACTTATTGGTCAAAATCGAAAATGGACATCAACATATTCATTATAAAATTAGAAAAAAGAAGCAAAAACTGGTCCCAGTTTTTTACATAATCATATATGGGGCGTTACTACAAGCATCCTTATTGTTTTGATTGTTTGTAAGATTATAACTGCGGTGTGTACTTGACGGGGACTTCAGCATATTGCCAAGGTATCATGCCATATGCTATTTTGGACTGCTTCTTTCCTTTGCTTTTGTCCTAATTAACATTTTCACAAATACAATAGCAAATAAAATACAACTTTGTATGTTTTTTATGGCATGTTCTATTCTGTACATCAGGTGAATTTAGTGTTCTCTGGCATCCTTAAATAAATAATAATAATAATAATAATAATAATAATTTGGGTAGCATCTTATTTTGGTTGACAATTATGATTCTGCAAATCAATCATGAAATCCGCAGTAAACAAATGTATACCATTCTAGTTAAGGTTGATTGGTGGAGCCTCCAAAAGTGCTTACTATGGCAAAATTGATTGATCATGCGCAGCAGTTATTTGTAGCTTGGTCTGCTCAATAAGATCCATTTAATTGTCTTCACTCTTTATAATATCTATTTTGGCAGTACTAAGGGCATGCATGTGACTTGCATTTTTAATTATGCTGTGATATGTGAGGGGTGTGCAAAAAAGCTGGTTCATTTGTTTATTTTTGATTTGACTTTGACCTGACTCATAAATATCTCTTTTTTTTTTTGAATTGGTGTAAATACTGACCCACTTTTATTTGGGTCAGTTTTAAACCTGACTTATTTTAATAATGATCCATTGACCCAAAACTTGACCCATACCCATTATGTGAAAAAAAGAAGAAAAAAAATCATAATTACATTAAAAGAAAAGTTTTAACGTAAAACAATTACGTCAAAATATTTTACGGAAAATATTTCCATCAAAAATTTTCGCAAAAGCTTATGACGAAAAATATTTTTCATCAAAATTTGTGACTAAAAACATTTATGTAAAAAAAACTGATAGATAAATTTTTTTGTCAAATTTTTTTACGGAATCTAAATTTCGTCAAAATATTTCACAAAAAAACATATTCATCAAAAATTTCAACGAAACACATTTCCATCGAAATGTTTTGACGAAAAAAGATTTCATCAAAATTCTTTACAGAATTCAAATTTCGGCGAAAGTTTTCGACAGAAACATTTTCGTTAAACTTTTTGACAAAAAAAAATTTCGTCAAAATTTTTAGCGAAACACATTTCCATCGAAAATTTTCGACTAAATATTTTCGTCAAGTTTTTTTGATAAAAAACATTTCAATCAAAATTTTCAACGGAACACATTTCTGTCAAATATTTTCATAAAAATTTTTGACAAAAAAAATTCTAATAAAAAATTTTGACGGAAAGAATATTCTGTCAAAATTCTTAAGAGAATCTAAATTTCGTCGAAAGTTTCGAATGAAACAATTTCGTCGAAATTTTCGTCAGAACACATTCCTATCGAAGTTTTGAACGAAAAACATTTCGTCAAATTTTTTGATGGAATTCTTTTTTCGTTTAAAATATTTGATGGAGGAAATCATTTTCGTCAAAACTTTTGACGAAAACTAAATTTTGATAGAAAAATTATATTTGTAAAAAATTTCATCAGAGAAGAAATTCCGCCGCTTTTCGACAAAAAGTATTCCGACGAAAAAATAATTTTGTGACGGAATTTTCGTCGTTTGCAACGTAGAAATTTCGACGAAATTTTGTGACGAAATAGAGTCAAAAACGGGTCAAGTCGGATTTGACTCACTTCAGAAACCAAGTCAGACCCACTTCAGAAACCAAATCAGGTCATATCCGACCCGGTTCTGAACTAGTTCAAAAAAATCCAAACCAAGTCGAACCTAACTTGGATCAGAATAAAGCGGGTCGGGTCAAAATATCTGACCTATAAAAACTAAGTTGGGTCGAGTCGGCATAAAAACCTGACCCGACCTGACCCATGCACAGGCCTATAGTGACTTCAATAGTACGTGTTCCTTTTTTTATATCATTATTATTATTTTTTGTTAAAATATTTAAGTTATTAAATTTTATATTAGTTGGTAATGAATTAAGTGAAATTCATATAAATAGAAAAATTCATAAATTACATAAAATACGATGTCAAACTCACGTGATATTGTTGTTCTAACTTAACCTATTAATGATTCCCTTATCCTAAACCCTAAATATATTTATTTAAAAGTTTTGTTTAAACAACCAAACACATGGATATATGGGATTGCTTCAGTTTAAATAGTGGTGTTCAATTCGAGTCTCTCGAATTCCATTTAATTAAAATTGGAGAATAGATATTCGATTATCATTTTTTGAATCCTTCTTTCAGTTTTATTTATTTAAATATATCACTCAAGATAGCATAATTCGGTAGTAATCAATAACAAAGTTGACACATGCAGATTACCAAAAAAAAAAAAAAAGTTGACACATGTACAAATAATGAGTCAGAAACTGACACATAAAGATTGATATGTCACGAGTCACGACCATGTCATAGATTTATACCTTTTTTTTTTTGTTTAGTTGTTTTTTGGTTCAACAGTTCGGAGTTGTTGCACTGTTTTATTGCTCACATTTGGGCTTAATAGATTTCAAGGTTTGGGCTTATTGTCATTGATATCCATTAATGGCAAAGAAAGCCCATAAGGCCTAACAAACATGAAAAAGCCCAAAAACCATTGAGTCCACTTCATCTGGAGCATAGACGAACCCATCATATACACAAAAGGATCTAATCACTTTATGAATAGATTTTGAATACTTATCCTGCTTAATAATTTTTTTGTAAATATTAAATCATGTGATATTATTGATGACTATACACTTTGATTTATTTTATATGTATATATATGAAAAATATTTATTATTTTAAAGGACATAACTTTGTATTATTTTAAGTGAAATGACCATTCTTTGATGCATATTTGTTAATTTATTTCTTCTCTCTGGTTCATAATACTTTTTATTTCTCTATGTTTCATCTTGCGGATGAGAGAGAATATAAAAGGCCAATAAGTATATATCAAAATATGGTCATTTCATTTAAAATGATACAAAATTATATTATTTAAAATGATAACTTTTTTCTTATATATATATATATATATATATAATTTGATGTTTGTCCTTTTTTTGTGAAAGAAAGGGCTTAACAGCCCAGAAACAAACTAAACAAAATGAATATTCCTAATGCTAGTGACAGCACAAATATCAGCAAAAAATAAACAGTTAAACTCGGGAGGAACATGACTAAACTCCTTATAGACAGAGGTCTGAGTAAGACATATCAAATGGTTAGCTAACCAATCAGCACACTGATTTCCTTCACGGTGAATGTGTTGAGCCTTGAGGTCACAGTCTTTGTTCATCCAAGTCCGAATACGAGTAACAACATGCGACTCTCGGACAACATTACCTTTGTTGGTAAGCAACGTGATCACCGATGTTTGTCCTTTTAAAGTATATAGACTTGTGTCATTTCAAGTAGGGTTGGCAAAAACGAGCCAACCCGTCGGGTTGGCTCGTAACCCGCCAAAAATGAGCCGGATTGGGTTGGCAAAAACGAGCTGCCAACCCGGCTCGTTTCAACCCGTGAAAAAATGAGCCAACCCGCAGGTCAAACGAGCCAGCTCGCGGGTTGAGTTTTTTTTTTTTTTTTAAATACAAAATATAATATACAAAAGTGGACAAAACTCACATATGTTGTCATCATTTTTTCTTCTTTCTTTAAACCTAAGTCCCTAATCTTCTCACACCCTGCCATTCTTATATTGTTAGGCTATGTTGGCTTTGTTTGGTTCAAATATCTTACCCACTTGGTAGTAAGTGGTTCTGATTGTTTCTTGATGTTGATGCAAATTTGTTGTGAAGAAAATTCGGAATTAAAATATTTTACTTTTATTTCTTATTTTGTAACCCTTTGTTTAAGCTAATTGAAGCTACATAGCTGGTGCATTAATATTACAAGGTCATTTAAATAGGATGAAAACGAGCTAACCCACGAGCAATTTTCGAGCCAACCCACGAGCCAATTTTCGAGCCAACCCGCGAGCTATTTTTTTAAGCCAATCCACGAGCCATATTTTTGAGCCAACCCTAACCCGACTCGGGTCAGGTTAGGTTTTCTGGTTCATTTTTTTTTCGAGCCAACCCTAATCCAGCTCATTTTTTTTTCCGGGTTGAATGCGGGTTGGGTCGGGTCAGGTCTGGTTGACCCATTTTGCCAATCCTAAATTTAAGTGAGAAAAAGAAACAAGCAATGAAAATCATGAAGGAAGAAAGTGGATATTTTTTAATTTAAATTTTAAATAAAAAAATATTTATTTGTGTCTTTCTCTCACTAAAAATGACATAACTTTATGTCCTTTAAAAGGACAAATATTTTTCCCATATATATATAATCTATATGGTCAACATTTACTTATATATATATATATATATATATATATATATATATATATATATATATATATATATATATATATTCGTTTTTTCGTTTATCCACAGTTCTCGTCGAAAATCAAGGTATTTTTGTGATTTTAAATTTTTTCTATATATATATATACTGCGAATGTAGATAACTTATCTACAGTGAGCCCAAAACGACATCGTCTTGAGGCAGAAATCAAGGTATTTTTGTGATTATAATTTATTTCAAAGTTATAATAGTCATTTTCATATAATTTTTCAACCCAAAATGACGTTATTTTGGGAGCGAATGTAGATAACTTATCTACATTCACTTTAGAAACATTAAATCCTATATATATATATATATATATATATATATATATATATATATATATATATATATATATTGTAAAACAAGATTTATTAATTTTTTTATATTTTTTCCTATAATACGAGGTTTACTTATACTATGAGATTTTGACGTCAGTAAATATTATTAGGGTATTTAAGTAATATGATATAATGACTTGAGAAATGTTTGCCTAAATGTGTGAGTAAAATTGTTCGTTATAGAATTTACCTTTCTTGGCTTGTAATTGTCTTTTTTTTTTTTCATACATATTTTTCACGAAACACAAATTTTTGTATCCCCATTCATTCTCCTCCGGTTACCTTATCTCGGGATATGGCCCAACCAAGAAAGGAACATTTTGCTTGAGATAGTGTTTGAAACTCAAGCAAACCCTTACCCTTAAAATCTCAATTGCCAACTGAGCTACCCATCGGGATTAAAGACAAATTTTAATTAATAAGATTTTAAACCTCTTTCAATGGCCTCTAGTCCCTTCTTTTTGCATTGAGCTTTGATTTTGTCGTGAGTCATAGGTTACTGACAGAAGGGTGGGACCCAAAGCATCCTTAAATAAAATGGATTGCAATCCCACATCTCAATCTCAAATCCAAGTTCCTTATCTTCTTTACTGTTCCACTGATGGACTTTTTCACACCTTGATTCTGCTTCTTCTTCTTTTTCACCTGTGTGTGTCGCTTTCCCTGAATGAACTAGGATGTTCATGGCCTCCACACTATGTCTTCTCAAACCTTCATTTCTTCCCCAAAAGCCACACCATGCACCTCAAAACCTTCATCCACTTCCCCCCATCTCTGCAAGATTGAAGAACATCCCAAAAGATCCTCCCAATCCACAAAAACTATTGGATCATCATAATAGCAATATTCTCAAAAGTGCTTCTCTTTCCCTCACAGCAATCACATTTCCATTCTTATTAGAACAAAAGGCAAGGATCTCATTCTCATATACCTCCAATTGTTTCTTATACATAATGATCCAATCCCTCTAATTATTTTCTTATGTGTATGTGTGTGTGTGTGTGTTCTCTTTGTTAAAATAAGCGTTGTTGGCTTGTCACAGGATGCACTTGCTGTTGGTGGAGAGTTTGGGATATTGGAGGGAAGAACATTTGCTCTTATACACCCCATTGTGATGGGTTCTTTGTTCTTGTATACCTTGTGGGCAGGATATTTGGGGTGGCAATGGCGGCGAGTAAGGACTATACAGAATGAGATTAATGAGCTCAAGAAACAAGTCAAACCTACCCCAGTTACCCCAGAAGGTAAACCACTGGAAGCACCACCATCACAAATTGAACTCAAAATTCAGCAACTTACTGAGGTAAACCTTGCTATTGTTATCCTGCAAATTTCTTTATGGAATATGCTTGGTAGGAATTAACATGAGAAGAATCAAACTGACAAGGTTTTTGAAAACTACACATGCTTTGTTGTAATGATACAGATTTTTGGCTTTTATCATTGGCTGGAAAATTTACCCTTTGCTATGAATTTTTTTGTTTTTGTTTTTTAATCTTGGTGCTAACTTTCAGATGTGTGGGATTGTTTCATTAATAATAGAATTTGGATTCAAAATTGTAGCCAATGCAATGCATGTATTTTACTCCTAGATTGCTGAATTCTGATGAGTACTTAATTTATTGCTGAATATAATTACTGAATGTTGAATTGAAATTGTAGCCGATATAATTCATTGATTTACTCCTAGATTGCTGAATTCTGATGAGTACATAATTTATTGTCTTCTCAAATTCAGGAGAGGAAAGAGCTACTCAAAGGGTCTTACAGGGATAGACACTACAATGCAGGATCCATACTTTTAGGATTTGGGGTGCTTGAGGCTGTTGGTGGAGGACTGAACACATGGTTTAGGACAGGAAAGTTATTTCCAAGTCCACATCTGTTTGCAGGAATAGGTAAAGTTTTAAATTTGCATTTGATGATATAAAAAAATATAAAGTGGATAAGAATTTTTAAAAAATTAGATATTTTGATATTTGAACAAGTAGCTGTTAGAGAATAATATAAAAGCATTAAAAAGACCATCACCTAAATCCTTAAGATTGTGGGTTGTAGTGACGTTTATCATGGTATCAGAGCTTCAGTGACCACGAGGTCACGAGTTCGATCCTCACCGCCCCCACTTTCAGGTGGAATTAAGAAAAGCACAAGGCAGATCAAAAAATAGGCTTGTGCAGCACAAGGCAGACCAATAATAAGCTTGTGCCATATCCACGCTTCAAGCCCAAAGGGCTCTTACATGAGGGAGTGTGTTAGAGAATAGTATAAAAGCATTTTAAAGACCATCACCTAAGGGGGTTAAAGTGACATTTATCACTAGCTTTGCGGTTTATGTCTGTATGGAAAATGATTGTTGTACAATTTTTTTGGCACCAGCTATTACAGTGTCATGGGCACTTGCAGCAGCACTAGTACCATCAATGCAGAAAGGGAGTGAAACAGCAAGAAGCCTTCACATTGCTTTGAATACGTTAAACGTATTGCTCTTTGTGTCTCAGATTCCTACTGGATTTGACATTTTGTTAAGAGTGTTTGAGTTCACAAAATGGCCTTGAATGTTGTTCTCTTTCAATTTGGTTTTGGCTCTCTCTCTTTTGGCAACTCCAAATCCCCCCCAATTTCCCTTTTTACCATCACACACCCCTTTTTTCTTTTTTCGATTAATAGGCAGAAATGTGCTTAATGAAAGTGAACAATCAGATGAAAATAAATGTTGTTGTAATAGACATGCCATAACGTAGTGAAATTCAGATTCCTAAAATATTTTGGTACTTACATATCTCTGTATAGTAAATTTTATATGAATTTTTTTAAATTAATTACTTATATAAAGTTTTATCATTTTTACAATTTTTGTTATTTAATTTATATTTTGTATTTTACTTAAATTTTCGTTTAATACTGTGACTTTTATACATATTTTCCGGTTAAGATCACCATGGAGCCAGTGCTTTTCTACAGTAACCTCATATCCCTTAAACCTTTAATCTTGTAATTATCTTGTTTTTTTCTTCCTTCATTAAATGCTAACAATTTAAGAAAATAAAATTATCACTCTTATTAGTAATAATTTTTCTCTTTATTTGTATTTTCTGTAGGGGTATTCATCAATCGATTCAAACCGCAGTGACTGAACCGAAAAACTGATAACCGAATAAACCGAAAAATCGAAAATCAAAACAAATCCGCAAATTTTAATTAGATTGGATTGGTTTTCGGATTGATTGATGAAAATCGACCCAATCCAAACCGATTCAATGTATTAATCTTCTCTACCTACTTGGGTCTTTCCCCAATCATAGCACAAAAATTTCTAAACCCAAGACAAAACCAAGTCACATCTCATCAATAAAATTTCATCTGTATAGAGCTTCATATCTCATTCCCTAGAAAAAACTATATTATCGTTTACTAATGTTTTTTGTATTTAAAAAAAATAAAATTTACGAAGCATATATTTTATATATGTTATTTGCACAATAATCATGAAACAAAATTAACGGTTTTCAAAAAATCGAAAACCGATCTAATCCAAATCGAAAAAAATTGGATTAGATTGGATCGGATTTGAAAAAAAATCCAAACCTAATGATGATTACATGATCAAACCGAAGGGACTAGATCGGATGACTTTTGCTTCCGAAATCATTCCAATCCAGATCGCGAACAATCCTATTTTTCTGAGTTATTATCGTTTAATTGGAAAAACTAGAAGTCAAGAAAATAGGGCAATATTAATTTCAATTCAAACATATTTAAATTTTATATTAATTTGCGCATTTTCTTCTTCAACGAGGATAGTTCATCTTAGAAATTTTCAAGCTAGCTAAGACACAATATATGTGGTACATAGAACTACATGCACAAAGGTTTTCTATCGGTGCATGGAAACCTTCTAAAAAGCATATTTATAAACGTTATTTCAACCCAACACTTTATACGTGAGGTGAGACTTAATTAATTCATTTATATATATTTTTTATCTCTCATATATCTATCATGTAAGAGCTCTTTGTATTTAAAGCATAGATACAACGTAAGCTCAATTTTTAGTCTACCTTCTGTTGAGTAAACTCATTTTTTGGTTTAGCTCATGCTTTTCTTAATTTCATATGAAAGTAGGGGGCGATGAATATAGAACTCATGACCTTTTGATCACTTCAGCTCTAATACCATGATAAACGTCACTTCAACCCAAAATCTTAAGGCATTAAGTGAGACTTAATTAATTATTTTGTATCTCATTAACACACCACATAAGGAAACAATTAATTAAGGTTACATTAATGATTTTATATATCTCTAACTCATATCAACCACTGAATATGAAAAAAATAATGCAAGAGACATAATAAGGAGAAATAAATATTTGTATGATGGGATATTGTGAAGGAAAAGGAACAACGATCAAATTGCCACATTTATGGCATTTTTTTTTACCGATCTGACATGCGAACATTATTTTTTACTAAAATGTCGTGAGTTGAAGTTCGCTATGACTAGTCGCGAACTTGGTAGCTAATGATTTCATGACACGTGACATACTTTCGCAAGAAAAGCTTATTGCAATGTGTCCAAGTTCGGTACGACTGGTAGTCAATGATTTTGTGACACGTGGCATATATTCATAGCAAAAGCTGACTGGACGAGGTTCGCTACCAGGGATAGCAAACTTGGTGTGCTATGTGGCACAATCTCGTTGCCCGATCATAATTAATGTATCAATCACCATAAAATAGAAGAAAAATGGCTATATAATTAATGTGGCAATCACAATTAGTGTACCAATGAGATAAACTTTTGAGTGTATCAATCACAATTAATGTACCAATCACCAATCACTTCGGAAGGCAATAACTTTTGATTTGGATATCCAAATTAGATGATTTTTTATTTTATTTCACATAACTTTTCAAGATTTACGCAATAACACCTCATTTGACATATTTTATCTCTCATAAATATCATTCGAATTTGTAACAATGGTATCACAAACCATTAATGTATCAATCACTAATCATAATTAATATATCAATCACAATTAATGTACCAATCAAAATTAATTGTAATTGAGTGATGAGACTCACTTCTCTTTTATGTGTATAGAAGAATTATTTATCTTGAGATAAATATAACCCATGTAAGTAACATTTTAGGGTTTTATAATTCTCATGTTGAAGGAGAATTGAAATCTTATGTTATAGAGATAAAAAGCATGTGGGACCCATGTGTTAGAAAAAATTATATGTAGGACCCATGTCAGCACGGAAATTGAAGGGTGTGTAGGAAAATTGTAATTCTCATGTTGAATGAGAATTATAAAATTCAACATTTTATGTGTATAAAACAAGGGAAAAATAACTCTTATGCCATTGGTGTATAGTTTTTTATTTACTCGTGCACTGATATCAAAAGTTGTGCTGGGCTCTCTTATTTTATTTTATTATCTTATTTTGTGGGCTTCATTTTTTTTCTTGCGTCTCTTGTTAGATAAATTTTTGGGTTTATCATCTATCATTTAATATGATAACAAAAAATTTCCTACACTCACAACATTTTGTGGGGCTCGCAGCAAAAAAAAACTTTGGCACGCAAAATGAATTTCTATAACATAACACTATCACTTTTCGTACTACATAACTCTTATAAAACCCTAAATTTTGTTGCTGCAATGGAGAAACTTATCACCCATAAAACAAGCCAAAAGAATCAAAGAGACCAGCAAAAAACATTGTTAATGACATTTTGTGATAGTGGGTTTTCGAAAGGAGATGGATCAGGAGTTCTTTAAATGATGAATGGAAATGAGCTTTGAGAGCTTAAATCATTAAATAATTGCTGGGCCACGATTTTTTACTTATTTTTATGGATTTATCATCTATCATTTAATATGATCATAAATTTTTTTCTACACACATAATATTTTGTGGGGACCGCAGCAAAAAAAAAACTCCGGCACGCAAAACGAATCTCTATAACATAATACAATCACTTTTCCTACGATATAACTCTTATAAAATCCAATTTTTATGTGTCTAATCCTTTAGCTTTTCTGACTCCTTGTGTCTCAGCAGGTCCAAGTATTTATTGGTTTCAAGCTAATATAAAAAGAAGAGGGTGATATTGGATTTGTTTTTTTTTTTTTTTATAAATTTACAAACTATATTATATTTTATTTGTAAGATTTTATTTAAAAGTGTCTTACTCTTACTAGTAAGATATAATATTTCTCGTAAGAATTTATAAATAAAAAATTCATAAATATAATATTCCTTATATCAAAACAAAATCTTCAAACTTATATATTTATGAAGACATTTGTTTCCGGAATTATAAGACAATAAAAATATAAAAAATGTGCGGAAGTATATTATGCAACCATACTTTATCGGTCGAATTCCTGGACAGGGTACTTATTCTTCTGTCACCAAATGAAAAGCTTCAAGCTTCAGCACTCAACGGTGACTTTTATGAGTTTCACGATTATTATATGGGAAATAATTTTTTTTATGTTGTAGAAAAAATATTATCTTATAGGATTTGGTGTTTATCATTTTAAATGATATAAGTTATGTCATTTTACGAGAGAGATAGACATAAAAAAATGGAAATCATGAGAGAGATAAAGTTGATGTTTTTTTAATTTAAAATTTAAATAAATTTTTTTCTGTGTCTATCTCTCTCTTAAAATGACATAATTTTATGTCATTTTAAATGACAAACACTTTTCCTTATATTTTGTAATAGAAATAAAATTATAAGGATCCGTTTGGATGAGCTTTTAAAATAATAATACGTTTGAATGTATGATCTGAAAATTATATTTACATAAAAAAAAGTTGTTTGGATGTTAAAATAAACAGTGGGGATATTCTAACTATCAAAAAAATTTATTACTAACTTACTACCCATCACATCACCATTGGATCAAAGAGAGAGAGTGTTAAAAAGTTTTTGAAGAAAAAGAAAATGTTAATCTAATGGTGATTAGATAGGTAGTAAATTGGTAGTGGAAAATTTTGGTAGTGAGAATATCTCTCCTCTAAAATAAAAATGCACTTTTATATATAAAATCATAATAAGCGATAAAATAGCGTGATCATGGGTTAAAATAGGTATGATATATGTTAACAAAATAAAAATAAAAATAGGTATGATATGATGAAGTTAAAATTGTATTTTAAAAATTTATATTATCTTTTTTCAAAAAAAAAATTATATTATCTTTTAATTTTTTCTTTTTTTTAAAGAAATCAACTATGGGCTAAAAAAGACAGCATTTTAACATTTATGTAAAATTTTGTTTTTTAAAAAGTTGTTATCCAAATATTTAAAATTTCTGACATTTAAAAAATATAACTTTTTTAGGAATAAAAACCTATCCAAAGGGGAACTAAGTAAAACTCACAAAAAAGATAACAGAAAAAGAGAGAGGTGGGACCCATCACTCTTTTGTGTGTAGGAAATATGTTTTTCTTATATAAAATAAGACAAATATAACCCTTATTATATATGCCAAGTTTCTGTAAAACAAATGAAAGCCGTAATGTTACAAAATTATTCATGGGTTTATTTTTTCTGATGTTACTTTAGGTAACTTTATCTAATGTTCATCAAAACGATGTCGTTTTGGGACGGAAATCATGGTATTTTTGTAATTTTAATTTATTTCAGGGTTATAATAGTCTTTATCACTCTAATTTTTTAATTTTTCAACTCCAAAACAACGTCATTTCGCTGAACATTAGATAAAGTTATCACTTTTCTCTTTTTTCCCATTATTTATATATGTAACTTCTTTTCTCTTAAAAAAATTTCTCATACAAAAACTGAAAGCAATTAATAATACTATGAGCTTTTTAAAAATGCAAGATATTTTGTAATAACTTTAGATAATAACTGAATCATTTAGATAAAAAAAGTATTTTATTTTATTTTTATTTTTTTGATAAACAAAAAATATTTTATTTTATTACTGTAGTCAATAACAAAAAAAAAAAAAATTTAATTAATGCCAATGACCGATAGATCCACCTATCTTTTGTGCGTTTAGATTAATTTATTTGAAATAGAAAAATTATTTAAAGGTTTTATTGAGAGTGAAAGGGTTAAGTCCCTTGAATATATAGTGATAGATTTGATTTTAGGATTTTTGTGTATGAGAATAATATCATTGAGACGAATTTTTTCATTCAAATTGTATATTTTTTTTTATAACATACTTAAATTGTATCTTTACCTACCTATTATTTTGCACACACATATGAGACATGACACTACACGCTGACAAGTTAATTCCAAAAAAATGTCATATTTCGACAAGTTAGGACATATTTTAATTTTAAATAATAATCTTAATATAATTTATATTTAATATATATAATAGCCCATAATAAGTCATATAACGAATAAAATATTCAAATTTCATTACATAAATATAAATAAAAATAATTTTTTATACTTTATTACTTTTTCTTGTCAAGTTTCATAATAGAAAAAAAATGATTTATAAATTCTTTTTTCATGTTTAGTTAATAAAATAAAATTTAGACCTTAAAAAAATGTGTCGGATGCGTGTTGGAACGTTGAACACATGTCGAAAAAGCATATCAGAATGTGTCGGAAGGTTAACCGTGTGTCCCAAAATATTGACCGCGTGTCGGTTTCCGACATGCATCTTTCAAAAAAATTTGTGTGTCCGTGCTTTATAGCCTACCAAATATAATTATAAAGAACTATTTTAATCCCTCATAAGAATTTTTGGCCTTGAAGTGTAAATAATAATATAATATACAGACTCATTTTTATTTATTTATTCTGTGTTAATTTTAAGTTTTAATTTTATTTTTTATTAGAGAACAGAGACGGTGAGGTTCAAATTTATGACCACTCGATCATAAACTCTGATATTATATAATGTAAGGTGAAAACTATATTAATAATTTTATTTTATATTTTAGTAACCTAAATGAAAATAATATGAAGAAAAAAAATCATCACAGAGCTTTAAAAAAAAAAACATTTTCCTGAAATACGGTTCATTTCATTTTTGTGTTGATACCTTAAATAAAGCATTAGCACCTCTGATTTAGGTTAAAGGAATTCCCTGGCAGCATCTTGAAAAGAACGAATAGGAGGGAAAGAGATTGAAGAAGAATGTCAAGCATAGACAGTACATGAAGTTGATTTGGCCACCCACTTTTGCAGTGAATTAATTTTGTTAATTATGATTAAGAATCTTAATAAAGTATTGAGAGTTTATGCATAGTATTATGGAGCCAAACGAAGCATAATCCACCGTATAGCAGATGAATAGTTGAGAACTAACGTAACGAATGCCACATTCCACAATCAACAATGATTCTCGGAGCCGAAATTTTAAGAATGTCCACACTTGAACATGAATCACTGAACTGATGCATTTGTTCAATTTATGTCAACTTAAAAGATAGATGCTAGCTAATGAATTTTTCAATTAGTTAATACAGAACCTTCCACATAGCTCATATGGTTGTATTCGATTTTTATTAAAGAGTGAAGCAACCCTCGGATTAGACGTATTGGTAAGATGTTGGACATACATCATTGTTAGTTGTTGTGCACAATCGATAGTAACATGGCTTTTTAACTTATTTAATGTTTTAAAAAGCAAATATTTTCCCTCATTTACTTAAAAGTCAAATAATTTTTCAGTTTAATCCGGTGAAATGAGCATGAGATTTGTAGGACGCGCATTATCTTTGTGTGCGTCTTGTAAAGCATGACATGTGAAAGACGCGCATTGAATTTTATATAAAGGGTTTTATGTGTGTGTCTGTGTAATGTTATAGACATTCGTTTTGTGTGTCATATATATATATTTTTTTAAATATGTTGTTGTGTGTGTAGGAAAATTTGTTGTGTTACGTTAAAGGATAAAATAAAAACCCTGGTATAAATTGAACACGAACATTCCCATAAATATTTTTTCACATTAAATTAGTATATAATTTGTCAAAACCATTAAACAAGTAAAATGTCTCACATAGCCGAAAAACCTTAGTAAGATACTTGCCTCAAAAGGCATTATATTAAGAGAGAAATATTTCTACAGCAATCTTAAATAAGGTGGTTATATACGGCTACCATTTTTAGCTATGTTCTCCCGGAAAAACATAGTTATGACATTAAAGTTGTTTTTTCTCTCTCTACATCAGCAAATAAGTTCTGAAAAGTAACTGAGGAGAGAGAAAAAAAGCAACTTTAATATTATAACTATGTTTTCCCGGGAGAATATAGTTAAAAATGGTAACTGTAGATAACCTTATCTAAAATTGCTGTAGAAATGTTTATCCCTAATATTAATTTGTGAGTTTGTCTGCAAGCTCCAAAAGCAAACTCTTTTTAAGTGCCAAATTGAATCTGATGCTGTCTACATTTTCTCTCTTTCCGTGTTTTGCTGTTGGCAATGTTTCTCATGCTCTAATACAAATTCCTTTTAGTTTCTCCCTTTCACAAGTTGTACTTTACTATTTCCTATTGACTCAGCATTCATTCAGGTATCTATCTGTCTATAAATAGATATTGCATAAGACCATAAATCACATATTTTTGTGGTCACTTCACTTCAATCAAGACTCCTCATTTGAGCTAAGTCTCTTTAAATTAAGTCTTAAGCATTTTCCAAAGGCCATGGCTAACCCACCCTTAGCTCGTCCATGGTCCCGCTTGGCCTCCTTGCGTGTTCCTCAAAACACTTCCTCTCTAGACAACAATGCTAGTGTCACAAAATCTCAACCAAGAACAACACCATCTGTTCAGAGTCCAATGCAGTCACAAAAACTCAAACTCACCCCATCACCCTCTCCTCTCACCTTGCCACCATCCAAGTTGAATGTTAAACCTGAGGTTGAGCCTAAGATAATGATGGAAGAAGAGCCAAAAACCATGCTGGTTAAGAAGACCATTGAAAAGCCTAATGTCAATGGCAATGGTTCATTGCATAAGGAATCAAATGAGACCCAAAAGCAAGAAGGCATTGACCATCATGAAAAAAAGGTGACAACCAAGGAAAATGAAATGAAGTGGAAAGGTATAAACAAAAAGGTTTCAGATTCTGATGACTCTGGCATAAGGATGTTAACAATTGCAGGGGAAAACAAAGGTGCTTACATGCAAATAATCCATTCCCGAAAGAAACCAAACTATCTTCACAAGATGGGGAATTCAAAGATGAAGAAGGCTTATGATCATGAATCAGAGAATTCTGCTAATAATGAAGAAGGGAAAGCAAATAGAAAGGACAATAGTTTGAAACTAAGAACACTATCTTCACCTCCAAAGACTAGTGTGTACATTAACAGCAATGTGCAGTGTGTCAACAACTCATTGGTATTCAACGCTTCTTGCACTTATCATGATCCAGGAGTGCACCTTACTCTCTCAAAGAAGCCACTCGGTGAAGGTCTCCATCTCAAGGAACATTTTGATCAAGTTTGAAGTTAGTTCTTCTGTGTTTTAAGCTTATGGTATGGTATGTCCTATGCAGAGAAAATAAAGACATGAATCGAATAACCATTTTATGTGGTTATTCAATTCAAACCTGAATAAATTAATTACTTTATGTAATCATTTAATTTTCTAAACAATATTTTGACGTGAGACTTTCTATTTGATTTTCCCTGTTTTTTTTAAAGGATGTTCACATATAATCAAACAGTTTCATTTTTATCTAGAAAAGTGGTTATGTTCAACTTAAGAGTCCACAAATGAAAGATGAATTACAAAATCTACAGGGCTCTCAATCCAAAATACTAAGATAGATGAACCAAGCCATCTACAACCATATTAAAACTACATGCAAAAAAAGTATATATATATATATATATATATATATATATATATATATATATAAAAACTATATAGGATATAAGTCCATTAACGGAAATTCCAAACAAAAGGCAAAACTAAAAATTTCCTTTAAAATAGTCATTTTAGCACGTGTTTAAAGTTTCTAATATTGTAGTTATATCTTACACACAAATAAAAATATATAAGGCCTATTTTTTTCTCTTCTCTTTACATGAATTCGCATGGATCACATACACTTCTTTTATATGTATATAGGAGATAATTTTATCTCGTGAAATACGTGAAATTTTAAATTTTTTTTTTTTTGATACATTGCACCATTGTTAATATTGTTGTAGTACACAAGCCAGGCTTGGCCCAAACCCGGGATAGGTTTAAGGGATGGGCCTATCCAAAACTTCATATTTTCTTCTAATGGTCTCGAGGCCCAAATTTGCTTTATATGTCAATATTGTAACGCAGCTTGGAGGGGTCTCGAGGCACAATTTTCAAGGTCATAGAATTTAGGAAATTCTCTTGCATTTATCTCTTAATTGTACATTCATTTTGAAACTCATTTTAAATGGATGAATCTCCTTTACAAACATTAACTTATTCAATAATTATCTTTAAATAAGTTTTAGCTGAATTACATTAATTATTCTATTTACTATCATTACTTAGAAAAAAATTAAAAAAAGAAAGAAAAAGAGTGAGAATTAATACCTAGTGTCATTTTTTTTTTGTTAGAAATTATTTAGTGTTATTTTATTAAGGTTGTTATAAATGACAAACAATTTTTTTATGATAACCGTATATTTAAAAGTTTATTCTAAATATTTTTAATATAAAATCATGATTGTGTTACATTATTTTTGTTCTAAGTACTATTTGAATCGCTATATAAGATCTTAGTGGTTCGAATCTTAAAATTATTATTTTCGAAAAATTGGTTTCACATTTTTAGGTAAATATCTTTTGTCAAAATTAATATCCATTGATTTAAGTGGCAAGAAATTTGTTTCCTTTAACTAAAAGTTTTAGAAATTTAGTCCAAGAAAGGAAAAAAAAAATAATATTGAAAGAACCGCTCTCAACATTGATATTATAATACTCGAATTGAATTTGACTGATACTTAAAAAAAATAATCTGATCAAAGACTAAGAAAAATTCATCATCAAAAAAAATTTATTGAAGTATTTTTCAACAAATTCTGAGAAGATTAATTCAATGTTCCTTTTATTTTTCTTGTTACAAAAATCATCCATTCTCATAACCTATTCTGATCTCAATAATAGGGGAAATATGTTGGAAAAAACATAAATAATGATTGTGATTTTTGTATGTTTTGAAATAAAGGTGCGTCAAAATAAAAATAAAAAAGTGACAAGGGAATTAGGTAATTTATGCAACATTATAAGTTTGAATCTCGTTGCTATTATTGTACTAAAAAAAGAAAACAAATTAAATAGCTAAAATGTTGGAAGTAATTTAATAATAAAAGTATAAAAAACAAAACATGTGTAACTATAAATTACCTCGCTGATATATAAAGAAAAATAAAACATTTCCTTTTATTCATGAAGACGTACGTTAGAGAAAAAAACCAAACCTGCACCCACAAGAAAACACCAGAAACTGAACAAAACCAATAAAACAAACACAAGAGCAAAACTAAAAGCCTAAAACCAAAAAAAAGCCCATAACAGCTAGTAAATTTCTTAAGCCTAAAACCAAAAAAATCTTCAGCTGTCCATCACAATTACTAGTCCCTACACAGTAACAAGAGACTTTTTAGCGTGATTTATCCTCACTCACACACTTTCCGGGAAAACTTACCAGGAGGTCACCCATCCCAGAATTACTCCAACAGAGGTTCAATTTCTGACTATCGAAAAATAGACGCATCTTGTTAGTATTGGTAGTACCAATTAATTCTTATAAGCTATTCCAACTGTACCGTCCCATACCAGCTCAATCTCTGGAATCCCTCTCTTTCGGTTATTGATTCGATTCATTTACGTACCCCATCCCTAGAAGTCTAACAGGAGCCGTTCCTCGTTTGTGCCCTTTCACACCGGCGATCACTCCCCGCCCTCGTCAACGCCCGGATGTTAGAATACCTTAGAAAATAAAAAAAAATAAAAAAGCCTAAAACCTGCGAATTTGCTTGATGGTTTTGTGTACATTTTTGTTGAAACATGCTGCGCGCACAATTTGTACTATTCCTCTGGCCTCCCAACTTTTAATGGTCATAATTCATATGGTGAACTTTTAAATTGCATTTTTTTTTAAGTTATAAATAAAACTCTTACATTTATGTAACCATATCTAGAATTAGGTACAATGAATTCAGAGATGCAATGCAAGTGAATGTTGTAAGTGAAACTCGTATACAGAGACTACTTTAATGCAACCATACCAAGAATTAGGTGCAATGAATGCTGAGGGGGAATAAAGAACGAAACAAGAGCACACACCCAAAACTAAGGGGTCAAACCAATTATGTAACTATAAATTATCACCTTTACTCATATTTTTTCATTTTCATTATAAGTAGGATATTTTACAAATTTTTTTTACAAATTACACTAATAGGTCATATACTTTTGATTGAAGTATAACCGGTCATACTTAGTGTAGTGTATGACCGGTCATACTTAATGTAGTTTGTGAGAGTTTGTAAACAAAAAGTTTGTAAATATAAATTTCCCCTTTTCATTATGTTAAAGAAATATCAAACTCAATTTCATTCATCCCCAATTAGTTTTACCAAACTCGCCCTTTTATACCATATAACAGTCTATAAGCTACCTAAATCTGTCACTACTTACTCCGAATGTTTATCCAATTTTCAATTTTTTTTGGATATCAATATCCAAATTTTATTAGTGCACTGTTTTTATGTGTAATACTTTCCTACTTCATATCTGGCCTCGGGCAATTATTTCCAAACTTTATATGTGGTTATGTGCTGTGCAAAATCTTGCATGTGCATTGAACAAGATAAAATAAGGCAAAAATGGAACAGGATTAAAAGAGAGGAAAGTGTTTTGCCTTTCTTTCATTATGTGGTCAATGATCAGAACATGATCTGCATTCCAATGGACCATTGAACCTAATCACCACAATAATCCATTGAGAAACACCAGGACAAGGTACCTTGAAACAAAAGAGCCTACCTTTTAAATTTCATAAATTTTATGTTGTTTATTCGTGTACATAGTCTTTGTAGTAGATAAAGTAAAACTAAGAAGGTGCATTAAGTTGTAAATATGAAGGGTTTTTTATAGTGGGGTTCCATAGCTGTGTTATAGAACTAGTAATAACATTCTCATTTCTCGAATCATTCAGTCCTTAAGAGTTAGAGGATTTGACATATCTAGCCAGCTTCTTTTTTTGTGTGTGACCTGTTTGAATAGGCACTTCAACGGTTAACATGTAAATATGTTACAGAATCAACATGCCTCGTTAGAGAATAATATAAAAGCATAAAAAAAAAAACTCTAATCCAATACTTTAAGGTGTTGGGTTAAAGTGGTTCTTTAACTTGGTATCAAAGTTTGAGTGACCATGAGGTCACGAGTTCGATCCTCACCGCCCCCACTTTCATGTGGAATTAAGAAAAGTACAAGGCAGAAAAAAAAAAGAGCTTGTGCAGCACAAGGCAGATCAATAATGGGCTTGTGTCATATCCACGCTTCAAACCCAAAGGGCTCTTGAATATAAAAGCATTAAAAAAAAAACTCTCACCCAATACCTTAAGGTATTGGGTTGAAGTGGTTCTTTAACTCCCACATTATAACATGTTGCTGTTAGGTGAATATCCAAACTCCAAACATAACATTCATCTTTAACATGAGCAATGAAGACTCTACATGCCTAAGAAATTAGTTGGAATGATTGAAGGGAAAGGGGGAAAAAATGGAAATTAAATTGGGAAAGAAGCTGGAAAGTGGTGCGGTCCATGTAGCCAAACTTGTTGTAAATGGTGTCTCAAAGTGTCATAGTACCATTATCAGTGAGATTACAAAATTAAACATGAAAGGAAACTTTATTGTTCTAGTTGTTCATCTGTTTACTCTCTAGTATTTTGTTATACGTGCATAACTGCATATTTAAATTTCAATTGGATACTTACTAGCTAAACATGATGCAATAATCCATCTAAACTTGGAGACCAGCAATCTCCTTCTCTACAAAGCTGATTTAGATCATTTCTTCATGGCAATACTAATACTGATCTTAGGTGAGTCCATGATCCTTATTTTGTAACATATGAGTCTTGTTTGATGTATTTGTCTGCTATTCTCTTTAATTTTTCCATTAGATATTCCCTTTTGTCCACAAGAGAAGTTAACAGAGAAAATTGAATCATCCATGTAAAGTTCATTTAAAAAAAAGGTTTAAATCTGCTGGGTTTCTAAGGTAGGAGTTTCAAATGTGTTCCATCATTTAAAAGTTATAACAGTAGAGTCATGTGTCCTTTTTTCCATCCTGAAAAATTTGCTTTACCTATCACTCAAATTTGTAAGCTAGTAACCTGGAAGTACTCAATAATCATGACCCACTTGACCATATATGCACATATATGTGACATGCCCCTTCAGCTGCTGTTGGCTATAACAAGAATCCAAAGCAATTTCTTTGTCTTTAAGGCAACACTCAGACCCATTGAAAGACCATGGATCAAGAGTGCCATCCAATTAGTGCAAGGCATTTGCAACCAGACAATTAGCTATGTGTCAAAACACATTGCCATCATTTGAATGCCATCCATATATTTACCTTAACTCTGTTTCCTCTTGGCTAAGCCCTCTTGGAAACATTCTCCAGCTAAGCTTTCCCTTTTATGGAACATTCTTTCTAGTGAATGTCTGAATAAGCTGTTGGGTGAGGGCCTTTTTAATGGTTTATATTATACTCTAACATTCGCCCTTGTAGGAGCTTTGTCTGCTAGAATGCCCCTCTTCTTCTTAGTATTCTGAATAATAGAGAGCTACTTATAATTTCTTATGAACATGAATATATTCAAAATTATCCTTATAAAAGCTAAAAACTACATTGCTACGACAGACATGGCAGCATTGAGGAAGGCTTGGTTGTACTATAGTTTATTGTTGTTATTGGACAACAAATAAGAGAGAAGAAAAATACCTAATTCATGTGAAAAGTATAGCCCCTTGATTGATAAGTATTTCCATCAAAATGTACATAATTAACATATATTAGGAAAACATTGAATCAACTTGGAGGTGACAAAAAGAAGAGTAAAGCAAATCTTCTGCAATCAAGGAAAATATGAATTAACCATATAATTTTAGTTCCTAATTTCTATGTGCTAAGAAAAAAAAGCTTCTATTTCCTGATGATTTGTTTTCCATGTGAATATCAAGCTATTAGCCATACATCAAAAGGTAAAACTTTGTACTAACAAATCTTGATATAAAATAGGGGGTGATTTGCTATGTTCATATAAAGAAAACTTTTCCCATTTAATTTTAAACCAAACAGAAAAAAACAAAAAAACAAAAAAAAAACACTGCACTTGCCCTTCAACCTGAGGCTGTAGCCAGTATAAACCATCATCAATAGACATAAAAAAAGCTTTCCTACATTGCGATATAGAATAGAAAATAACAACAGCAAGTAGTTAATCAATGTGACTGTACAACAACCATCAATATCCCATGGTCGGATATGTGGTGCTACATTGTGTGTATTATGTAACTGTTATTTTCATTCTCAGTAAGTTTTAGAACATCATTTTGGTCATCAAAAGATTATTACATCAATTTTATCCTTAAATAAAAATCATCAAAAATATTATGCTATGAACACAGACACATGGCTGAGCTACAAAGGCCAACTATAGGGGTCCAGTGGCCACGTGGCAGAGCCTAATTCAACCATCCATGTTGGTCCCCTTTGTGAGTTTTATTCTTGTCCCTCATTATGATGACCCCTCACTCCCTCACTCTCTCCATTTCAATAGACTGCATAGCCCCATTCTCTGACAACCTTTCTGAGAAAAACAATGAAGGTGACTGTAACCATGCATGCATACAACCATTTTATTTCTCATGCATATTCAATTTATTTTACTTTTCCTTTAGTCCTTTATGTGCATATCATATATGCAGTGTTCTTATAGGTATTCCTGTGATCTTCCTGAATTGTTTGTCACAGATTTTCAACTGGGTGCACAAGAGGTTTCACCATAACCCTCCTAAAGGTTTGACCTCTAAAACTTAAACTTCTCTCTTTTCTAACTTAAAGTGACATCCTTTACATGCTCCAAATTAGTATGAGGTGAGGCCTATAAACAAATCTTCGTGATAGCTATTAGTTATTTTTCTTTTCTTTCAAGAGTTTCATCCTTCTTTTTAATGAATTTCTTTTTTCTTTTTTTTACTCAGATGGGTTTGCTTCAAACATGAAAAAGAATGAATCTACAATAAACAATGTGGATAGTCAAGCTTTGCCAAAACAAGTTGCCCTTACTGATTTGCTTGGTGGTTGGAATGATGGCATTCTAACCATTGGTACTCTTGGCTATGATCCCTTGAAGTCCATCAACCATAGCAAAGAATACTTTGCTTTGGAAACTGAAGATGATCAAGGTGAAGGTGAAGGACAGCATATCCTGATTGATGGTGATGATGAAAAACGTTATAATGCTGAACAAGAGGACCTGAATCCATTGATGCACAACACATTTGAGCACAACTTTGAGGATGTTGTTAGTGAAAACCATGATGCCAATGCTAGCACAGAGGAAGTGGTTAGGACCTTCAATGAAATTGTTCAGGCTCCAACTGTGGAAGTGGTTAGGACCTTCAACGAAATTGTTCAAGCTCCACCTATGATTTCTCATGAAGTCATGGAATCAAGTGATGTGGAGATTGATCAAAAGAAGAAGAAAGGGGAAAGGATCACATTATATGACCTCTTCTTGGCTGATTCTGATGTCAAGTTAAAACTGGACCCTGCCAAAGCCATGCTTGAGTCAAGTGAAAAACAAAGCCTTAAAACAAAGCATGGACTTTCTTTTGCCAAGAAGCTAATTCCTCGAGTTAAGGACAATCCTCATCCAATGAAAGAAATCAAGAAAGTAAGTCATGCCTCATGCACTTGCTAAAGGCTATATACATTATTATAACACCCTTGTGAATTTTAACAAATTCGACCAAGTCAATTTTTATTTTATTTTTTGTTTTGTTTTGTTTTGTTTCTAGGAACATATATAGTGTTGAAGAGCTAAAGCTTAATTAAGCCACTTAATTGAGGATTTGCATGAATTGGTTTGATTTTCTAATTTGTAATGTTGTAGCTGATGAAGAAGATGTTAAAGAGGAAAATCCATCCTGATCTTGATGTTAAGAATCACAAACCAGAAGGCCAGGAAGTCAGTACAGCAGGAATCATGGATAATTAATGAAGGCCCAAGTTATTTTCTTCCAATTTAAGGTATGGCAAACCACAGATTATGATTTGTTAAAAGTGTTTTCCATCTACTAAATTAGTGTATTTAACATGGTTTTTCTTCTTTTGTTTTCTCAACACCTGACAAACAGATACGTTTTAATTGGTTATCCTGATAAAGTTGTGGATATCTTCAGAGTTTTGATCTTATCAATCCCAACAAATCTTGCCCCTCTATTTTTCTCTTTTGAGTTTGGAACATAAAAACACAGTGAACATACCTAATTCTTCAAAGTTCTCACTAGGATTTCTCCCAATTTTGACCTATTAGAAAGAAAAGAAATTAGAGTTTAATGGATTCTATTATCTTTACCTTTTAAATGCCCCTTCATATTTTTAACTTAGAGATGCTATCTTTTGCAAACCAATATGATTGTATGCACATTCTTACTCTTTTTCAGAAACCTTGACAGGTAAAAAAATGTGGTTTTGCATGAATTCTCTATATTTATCTCAATGAAATTATTTGCTTCACTTGAAAAAGGGTATTCAAATATTATTGAAATTGTAAATGATTTGTATAAAGGGTTCTTTATTTATAGAGAATTCTTGACCTAATTTTGACCTAATGGGCTTGGCCCAATACAACAAATTAATGACTAAATAATAACTAATTAATTATTATTTATAACACTCCCCCTCAAGCTGAAGAATATATATTTATCATTCTCAGCTTGTTAGTAAGCTCTTGAAATCTGTCTGAAGGAAGTCCATTTGTCAATACATCAGCTAATTGACGCCCAGTGGGGATGTAAGGAGTGATAATCAACCCGCTATCAAGTTTCTCTTTGATGAAATGACGATCGACCTCAATATGTTTAGTCCGATCATGTTGAACTGGATTATGAGCTATACAAATAGCAGACTTATTATCTATAGCAACTTCATAGGACTCTCACATTTTATTTTGAGGTCATCAAGTACAATTTTTAGCCACAGTAACTCACAAATACCTTGAGCCATAGCTCGAAATTCAGCTTCTGCACTTGATCTGGCAACCACATCTTGTTTCTTACTTCTCCATGTCACCAAATTACCACAAAGAAACATACAATAACCAGTGGTAGAACGACGATCAGTCACAGATCCAGCATAATCAGCATCAGTGTAGACTTCTAAAGAGAGATTGCCATCATGCCGGAATAATAATCCTTTACCAGGAGTAGCTTTAAGATACTGAAGAATTCTCTCTATTTCCTGCATGTGTTTCTCCTTTGGATTGTGCATAAACTGACTGACAACACTAACAACATAAGCTAGGTCTGGTTTAGTATGAGCCAGATATATCAATTTCTCAACTAGCCGTTGATATTGTCCTTTATCAACTGAAGGACTCTCCTCTTCATAGCCTATCTTGTGATTCTGCTCAATAGGAGTATTAGAGGGTTTACATCCGAGCTTTCCTGCTTCTTTGAGAAGATCAAGAACATATTTCCTCTGGCTGATAAAAATTCTTTTTTTTGAATAAGCTTACTCTATCCCTAGGAAATATTTCAGTTTCCCAAGGTCTTTAATTTCAAATTCAGAGGCTAGTCGTGTTTGCAGGATATGTCTCTCTACAAAATCATCACCAGTGATAATAATATCATCAACATATACAAGGAGCACAGTGAGCTTCCCATCTTGGGAGTGTTTAAAGAAAAGGGTGTGATCTCCTTGACTCTGTTTGTATCCTAAGGTCATCATAACCTTAGTAAACCTTCCAAACCAGGCACGAGGTGACTGCTTCAATCCATATAAGGCCTTTTTTAATCTACAAACTTTATTTTCTCCATTCACAGAATCAAAATCAGGCGGGATCTCCATGTAGACGTCTTCTTCTAACTCACCATCGAGGAAGGCATTCTTCACATCAAATTGATTTATATCCCAATTGTAATGGGCAGCAAGAGATAACAAGATTCTCACGGTATTCATCTTTGCAACTGGAGCAAAGGTTTCTTCATAATCAATGCCATAGGTCCGAGTGTAACCTTTGGCGACTAATCGAGCCTTATATCTCTCAAGAGTACCATCAGATTTGTACTTCAGTGCATAAACCCATCTGCATCCTACTGTTTTCTTTCCGTTGGGTCTATCAATAACCTCCCATGTTTTATTTTCCTCCAACGCATTCATCTCATCTTGCATGGCTTGAGCTCAATTCCCATCTTTCAATGCTTCATGTACTGATTTTGCGATTGAAATAGAATCTAGTGCTAAAACAAAGCTTTTGTGCTGCACAAAAAGATTAGCAGAAGAAACAAAATGAGAGATAGGATATTGGGTACAAGAAGGACAAGAAGAACAAGTTTTCTTGGGACAAGATCTTTTTCCTTTCCTTAGGGCAATGGGTAAATCATCAGATTCAGTAGCAATGGATAAGTCATCAGAAGTATTATTATCATGATCAGAAATATGAGATTCAGGACTTACCAGTGGTTCAGACGATTGGGGTTGCTGGTGAAGCAATGTGGGTGTACTTGTAGTCACAGGAGAATCAGATGCAGGAGGACCAGACACAGGAGAAATAGAAACAAGAGGAGGAGAAGTAATAGATATTGAAGTTTCAACCTCAAAGAAAGAAGCTGATGAGTTTTCTGCCAAATTATCTGCTGAATCATTCTCCTCTGAAGATGAGGACCTTGGAAAAAGGACTCAGATTTTTGAAATATAACATCCATAGAAACAAAAAAAAATTGACTGCCAGGGTGATAACACTTGTAGCCCTTCTTATCAGAAGCATAACCAAGAAAGACACATTTAAGGGCCCTAGGATCTAACTTACTGCGATGATGTTTATGAACATGAACAAAGACAACACACCCAAACACTCGTAGAGGAAAACTCTGCAAATTTGGAACAGAAGGGAAAAAGGAAGTTATTGAGTGAATAAGACTTACATTGTTAAGAACCCGAGCGGGTAAACGGTTGATCAAAAATGCTGCAGTAAGAGTGGCATCTCCCCAATAGCATTTAGGTACATGTGTTTGAAACAGTAAGGCACGGGCCACTTCAAGAGGGTGACGATTCTTTCTTTCAGCAACCCCATTTTGTTGAGGGGTGTCTACACAAGTAAGTTCATGAATCATACCTTGACTTTGTATAAATTGGGAAAAACAGTGATAACATATTCAGTACCATTATCAGTCCTTAGTCGCTTGATTTTTTTTACCAAATTGGGTCTCAACCATTTTATAAAATTGAAAAAATAGTTGTGGTACCTCACACTTTTCACGCATTAAGTAAACCCAAGTTACACGAGTGCAATCATCAATAAAAGAAACAAACCATTTATTTCTAGAAGAATGAGGGATCTTAGAAGGGCCCTAAACATCAGAATGAATAAGATCAAAAGGTTCAACACTTTTAGTAATACTAGAAGGAAAAGACACACGATGATGCTTAGCAGACTCGCAAACATCACAATGAAAAGACTCAACAGACTTGGACAAAAACAATGACGGAAATAAAGACTTGAGTAAACTAAATGGAGGATGTCCCAAGCGCTTATGATGAAGCCAAATCAAAGAATCAGCAGTTGATTGGCCATGAGACAGCAAGATGTGATCATTCACTTTATTTGCTGCAGATTGTGACTCCATATAGTACAACCCACCTTGTTCTTTAGCTCTCCCAATCGTCTTCCCCGTGGCGAGATCTTGAAAAACACAGTGAGTAAAGAAGAAGGTTACAGTACAATTCAAATCTTTTGTAATTTTATGAATAGAAAGAAGATTAGTGGAGAGGTTAGGAACATGGAGAGCATCTTTAAGATGTAAGGACTTCTGTAAGTTTATGTTTCCAGAACTCGCAACTGATGTATGGGAGCCATCAACTACAGCTATGGTATGAGTGCCAATGATAGGATGATAAGAAGTAAAGGGGTTAGCACAACAAGCCATATGATCAGTAGCACCAGAATCAACAACCCAAGAATGTTTAAAATCAGTACAGGAAGAAAGAAAAGAATAAGTTATGGAGCTCATACCAGTCATAGCCAAAGCACTAGTATCAGATGGCTTACTCGGAGAATCAAGGATAGTTCGGAGCCGTTCCAACTCATCTTGACGAAATGCCGGTTGGGTCTCATTAGGTGCGAGAGCTATTTCAGAGGAAGTAAAATGCGCTTGACCATGCATCCTTGCCATCTTGTCTAAGACCGTTTGCTTTCCATGTAGGCGAAAGCATAGATCCTTGAAATGACATGTTCTTTTACAACAAGAACACCAGCGGTCATCTTTCTTAGGTCTAGAAGATGCACCATGGAAAGTGAAGGAAGAAGCCATACTGTCTGTGGGTGGTCGCAGTTGAAATGTCTCCGAAAAGTGGTCCAAATGTTGAAGACAGATCTGATTGGAGACGTTCGGAGGTGTTTGGGTCATTTGTGGCTGAGAGAGGGTGTGTAGAATAATAGATCAAAGAAAATTAAGGTCAATAGTGTTCCTCTTGGTCCAAAAGGTCCCCGGAAAATCTTTTTCGGTGGCGGCTGATGGCAGCAAGAGGGAAAGAAATTAGGGTTTTTCTATAAAAAAAGGCAATAGGCGCGGAAGCAGAGCCCTCAGGATCGAGAGCTCTGATACCAACTTAAAAAAGGGTATTCAAATATTATTGAAATTGTAAATGATTTGTACAAAGGGTTCTCTATTTATAGAGAATTCTTGACCTAATTTTGACCTAATGGGCTTGGCCCAATACAACAAATTAATGACTAAATAATAACTAATTAATGACTAAATAATAACTAATTAATTATTATTTACAACAGCTTGCAAGGAGTTAGGACTTGGGAAACCATATAACATATACTCTTTTTTCTTAAACCACAAGATCTTTACGATTAAACATGATCTGTTAAGATATATAGTTCCACATTGGTTGTATGGACAACTAATATGGAGTTTATAAGTTCTTGTGCACTCCCACCCTTTGAGCTAGCTTTTGAGGTGGTGTATCCCAAGGTTATTTAAAATGGTATCAGAGCCTCGTTTCCCGGGTTCAAACCTTGTCGCCCCCACTTTCTCTTGTGAAATTTCTTTCTTCACACAGGTAGGTGGGCCTGTGCATTGTCCACTCTTCAAGCCCAATGGGCTCTCGTGTGAGGGGGCGTGTTGAGATATATAGTCCCACATTGGTTGTATGAACAACTAATGAGTGGTTTATAAGGTCTTGGACAACGATGCATTTTTCAAAATTTGGTTGTATGAGCGACTAATGAGTGGTTTATAAGGTCACGTTTTTCGGACACACAGTCAACTTTTTCGGACACGCGGTCAATGCTCGGACACGTTTTTTTTTATATTTTAACTAAATATAAAAGAAATAATTTATAAATTGATTTTTTTCTGTTATGAAACTTGACATAAAAAATTAACAAAGTACGAAAAATTATTTATATTTATATTTATATTTATATTTATGTTATGAAATTTAAATATTTGATTGGCTATATGACTTATTATGGACTCTTATATGTATTAAATATAAATTATATTATATATATTAAAAATTTTATTTAATATCAAAACATACGTGTCCAAATATGACATTTTTTAGGTTTTGGGTTGAAGTGGTTCTTCCGTGCATCATGGTACTCTCACCCTTTAAGTTAGCTTTTGGGGTGATGCATCCCAAGGTTCTTTAACTACTTTAAGGTTTTGGGTTAAAGTGGTTCTTTAACATGGTATCAGAGCTTGAGCGACCACAAGGTCACGAGTTCGATCCTCACCGCCTCCACTTTCAGGTGGAATTAAGAAAAGCACAAGGCAGACTAAAAAATGGGTTTGTGCAGCACAAGACAGCCCAATAATGGGCTTGTGTCATATCCACGCTTCAAGTCCAAAGGGTTCTTGCGTGAGGGGGTGTGTTAGAGAATAAAATATAAAGTATTAAAAAGACCATCACCTATCATCTTAAGGTTTGGGTTGAGGTGGTTGTATAACACTATAGCTTAGTAAATTTACATATACCAAACTATAGGGTATGCATGCATTTTCAGGCAATAGAGAAGCAGTGTTGAAAAACCCGTTTTCCAAATGTCATTTTCCATATGATAGTAACCAACTAATTATTTATTAACTATGGGTCCCTCCCACAAAATAACCTTGAAAAATCCAAGCAAGAAGGTCAAAAAGAATATATTCTAATCAATTTAAAAATCAGGATGATGGAGACACCGTTTTAGCATCATATATTGTATACCTCTCCTTTGTTTCTATCTATCTATTTTACTCATTGTAACATTGAAATTATTGAGTTTAATTGGATTGATGTTTGGCTTGTTGCAGGTACTAGCTAATGTTGAGCTCTGGAGTGTCACTGTTTATCTTGAAATGTAGATTTCTTTATGATATATGTAACATTAAATACTTAGATTTTCTTCGTATTGAACCATGTGATTCTGTAATTCGTGATATCCCTTTGTTTTTGTTGGCTTTGATTTGACGTAAGAAGTGGATGTCTCTAATATTGTGGCTATGGTTGAGGTTTATTTTCTTTTGTCACGCCTTTATGCATTGTTTAGTATAATAATTGGCTTTGAATGCATGTTAGCTCAGCATTGTATGATGCAAATAAAGAACGGAAAAATATTTGTATTATTAAATGACATAATTTGCGGTCATTTCATTCTCACAAGGAGGTAAGATTTATATCTTTAATTTATTTTTAATCCACTCTCTCACCCATGATCGTAAAGAATCACTTCAACCCAAAACCATAAGGTTTTGGGTGAGGGCTTTTTTAATGATTTAAATTATTCTCTAACACACCCCTCACGTAAGAGCCCTTTGGACTCACAAGCCCAATTTTTGGTTTACCTTTTTGTGCTTTTATTTTAATTCCACTTTAAAGTGGAGGGCGGTGAAGATCGAACTTGTGACCTTGTAGTCACTCAAGCTCTAATACCATGTAAGGCGGGTTCAAGGGAAGCCCATGGCGGGGGACCACCACCAATGGGCTAAGCTACATCAACAGTTATAAGTGGGTCCGACACCACATCTCAACCCAAAACCTTAAGGCATTAGGTGATGACCTTTTTAATGCTTTTATATTATTTTCTAACACACCTCCTTACGCAAGAGCACTTTGGGCTTGAAGCGTGGATATGACACAAGCTCATTTTTGGTCTGCCTTGTGCTGCACAAGCCCATTGTTTTATTTTTATCTGTTTTATACTTTTCTTAATTCCACTTGCAATGACACAACTTTATATCCTTTAAAATGACATATATTTTTTCCATAAAAAAATCCACCAAAAACATGGCAAACAAAAAAAAACAATGTGAAGTGAATTTCGGATGAAAGTTGCATGAATAGAACTTTTACAATTTAAATCTCGATATGATTTCAACCGTTCAAATATAAAATCAATAATAATGAATAAAAGGTTTGATATTTATCATATCATAGGAGATAAAATTATTTTTTATACATATAAAAGTATATGGGGTCTAATGAAATTTTTTGAGAATATATATATATATATATATATATATATATATATATAGGTATATATATATATATATCCTTTGATACCGGTGTCAAATTTGATGTTTGACACCTCATCTGAGAGCCGTTAGATCAAAAAAGATCAACAGTGTCACATGCTTACAAATCAGAGCCGTTGATCTTTTTTGATCAAAAGGATGTTAGATGAGGTATCAAAGTATCTACCCCAAAATATAAAAATATATATATACATATATATATATATATAAATATATATATATATATATATATATATATATATATATTCTCAAAAAATTTCATTAGACCCCATATACTTTATATGTATAAGAAATAATTTTATTTATTATTTCCTATAATACAAATCAGAGCCGTTGATCTTTTTTAATCCAATGACTCTGAGATGAGGTGTCAAACTCATATATATATATATATATATATATATATATATATATATATATATATATGTAAACCCTATATATTTTTAGGGTTTTATAAGAGTTATGTTGTAGGAAAAATGATTGTGTTATGTTATAGAGATTCGTTTTGTGTGTCGGAGTTTTTTTTTTTTGCCGCGGGCCCCACAAAATGTTGTGAGTGTAGGAAATTTTTTGTGGTCATGTTAAATGATAGATGATAAACCCATATTTTTATTTATATACAGCAAATAATTTTATTTTCAATAAGATAAAAGACATTAAACTCATATGAAAAAATATATTAAGATAAAGTATTGAGAATAGAATAATGGAACAATTGATATTCTTTCAAATGATCTTATGCTATATGATAGGACCAATATCTATTTAGAAATGACATATGACAGCTTATCCTAAAATTCGAGGTGACGATAAATAATTTTTTATTATATGTGCTTAGTTGAGTTAAATAATAATATATTTTTTTCAAGACCGTTTTCTTGAAACTTAAATTTTCAAGATAATAATAAAAAGGAACTATTTAATGCGACATAGTAGTTTCTTTTTCTTAATAAAAATGGTTTATTATCGTAATTAAGCAGTTTAGCTAATTTAATTTAAATGTTGTTTTTAATACATTTTAATTTTACCTGGTTGGAGGAGCAAAAAGAGACGTAAAGTTTAATAATTTATTTTTGGGAAAAGTTCACCAATGCTCTGTGGTTCGCTTCAGAATCATCTATGCCTCAGTGCTCTTTTTTTATATCACATATGCCCCTGTACTTTGTAAAATATAAAAAACGTAGGGGCATATGTGATAAAAACCATACCCTTTTGCAAACAACAGGGATATATGTGATAAAAAAATCGCAGAGTCATAAGTGATTATGGAGAAAACCACATCGGTGAACTTTTCCCTTTATTTTAATGGTGCCAGCGTTAGAAATGAAAGAGTATTTGAAAAAAGTAGGAATTGAGAGGGAAAAAAATCAAAAAGATAGGGATAAAATGGAAGAAAAAATTCTATTTATGAAAAATGACCACCGAATAAAACTTGGGACGGGAGCATAATAAATTTTTCCTTTAGAAATGCTGTTTGACTAGGATTTTTTTAATGTGATTTAGAAGCACAATATTATTTGATGGTCGTTTACCAAAAAAAAAATTCCTTCCATTTATACCTTTTTTCTTTTAAATCTCCTCCCAATCCTTTTTCCCTTATATTTTTATAAAAGGAGCACGAGGACCCAGCTCATAATAAATGACCTCGTTTGACTGAGAGTGACATAATTTTACTTCAAGATTATGTGCACAAATTTTCCTTCCATTTATACTTTTTTTTTTTTAATCTCCTCCCAATCTTTTTTCCCTTCTATTTTTTAGAAAAGTACCACGAGGACCGTCTCATAATAAATGGTCCTTTTTTTAAATTTTTTTAAGAATCTGTAATCTGAAAATTTTGTGGGTTTTCATTGTTGAACATTCTTATTCCCTATTGTGTGTTATATTTTATGAATAATCTGGAAGTGGGGTGTGCTTGGATTTCTGTGTGCAGCAATGGGTTCAAATTCCAAACTTTTTGCTTTTGAGGAGGTGGCTAAGCACAATCATAAGAAGGATTGCTGCATTATTGTCAATGGAAAGGTCAATTTTGTTGCCTTGCTTGAATTTCTATTGATCTGTTTTTCTTAGTTGATCTGTTTCAGTTTGATGAATATGATGTGTGTTAGTTGCTTGTTCAATATGAACCATTTTATTGAATACAAGACTTTTTCTTACTTGATTTGATTGAGTTTGAGAATGATAAATGATCTTGTGTGGCTCCAAAATTTCCCCTTGCGTGATTTGGAAGGGCACTGAGTTGGGGTTCAATATATTCAAGAAACTTTTGCCTTATCCGTTTAAGGGTGGGAAGGGGTTCCAATAGAAGCCATTAAGTCAATCCCTATATTTACAAATTGTAAAATATAATAATAAGTTAATGAGGGGTTCCTTATTTTATTTATTTATTTTTAATTCTGATGAATGCTGAATATAATAAGTTAATGAGTAATGAATGATCACCTTTCCTTTCATCTCAAAACTTTACATGGTATCACATATTCCAGCATTCTGGGAAGTGTTAATGGCTCCATAAACAAACTCCTCATCCATCACTACTCCAACCTCGTCAAGTGTCGAGAATCACAGTCTTCTCAAAATACCTCCAACGCTACTCAATACCCTTCACTTGTTGTTTTCAACATAAAAATTATGTTGGTAAATAATTTTTACCATTATGGCAACATAATAAAAGCAAATCATTGGAGTGAATGGCTTATCCTTGTTTGAATGTATTATCCAGCATGTCTTTGATCCTGAAGAGAAATATGAACTCATTTATGGTTAGTTTAGGAAACCTTAGGGACTGATAATGCTATTGATTAATAAAGTTATATAGATGCTACCATAAAGAGCATTGGAGAAAGAAATATCTGACTGGCCAAATAAAATGGTTATGCTATTTTTTTTTTACCCTCACAATTGGATGACTTAATCATATTTTACACTGAAGAAAGGGCCAAAAAAAAACTTAAAGGGCCGATCCAGTTCAAATACCCATTTCGTGAGTGTCTGGGAAAGGGAATACTTTAGGCAGTCTTATTAGATAAAATGAGATCTAATTCGGAACTTTGTTTCTAGATGTCAAATACATGCTTAAAGTTGTCCATGCCTCTAAATTCTTTCCATATTCTCTTTTTTCCACCTTACAATTGGTATCTAAAAGTTTAAATAGATTTTCCTTTAGATTTGTAATTTATGACCGGTAGTAGTATATATATATATATATCTATGATTCTAAATAGTTTACCTAACATGCATTCGATTGTATCAGGTATATGATGTCACCCCATTTTTGGATGATCATCCAGGAGGTGATGAAGCTTTGTTATCTGCTGCAGGTAATTAGTTTCTCTTGTTTGGTTCATCTTATTAATCTGCAAGTAGAAAACTATGTCCTCTCTAAGCCCATTTTATGTCATATTGAGAAGCCGAGATGTGATCTTTCATGAAGATGAGACCATTCATGACATCTCAAAGCCCAAAGTCCGGGTTACTGTCAGACGTGAAGAATCCATCCCTCCTGTCCGAGCTGAAGCAGGGGGAGAAGATCGAGAAAATGAAGAAACTGATGACCAACAACAAGCTGATGATGACTAAGACACTGAGGTCCGAGTTGATGATGAGATCCGGGATGAGAATGATGAACCGGGTTCTCAAGCTGAAGAACAACCGAGATATCCAACTCGAGAAAGAAGACCCTCTTCAAGATACTCATATGATGAATACACCGTTACTGCTGAAGACGGTGAGTCTCAGAGTTATGATGAGGCTGTGACGAGCTCAGAAAAAGAAAAATGGGAAAAGGCAATGCAAGACGAGATGAAGTCTCTGCACGAGAATCAGACTTATGAGCTGACTAAGTTGTCTAAAAGAAGACGAGCTCTGAAAAATAAATAGGTCTACAAGATAAAGAATGAAGAGAACGGGCAGAAGCCGAGATACAAATCCCGGATTGTAGTGAAAGGCTGCAATCAAAAGAAAGGAGTAGACTTTGAGGAGATCTTTTCTCCTGTGGTGAAAATGACCTCGGTCCGAACCGTGTTAGCCATGGCGGCTTTGATGGACCTCGAGGTAGAGCAAATGGACGTGAAGACGACATTTCTTCACGGTGACTTAGAAGAAGAGATATATATGGAGCAACCTAAGGGGTTCCGAGCTCAAGACTAAGAAGACTTGGTATGTCGATTGAAGAAGAGCCTTTATAGCTTAAAGCAAGCACCTCGGCAGTGGTACAAGAAGTTTGAATCATTCATGACTGATCACAAGTTTGAGAAGACAAAAGCTTACCACTGCGTATTTGTGAAGAGGTATGAGGTCGGAGATTTTTTGATTTTGTTGTTATATGTTGACGACATGCTTATTGTAGGGAAAGACAAATCGAGGATAGCTGCCCTAAAGAAGGCGTTGATCTCGTCCTTCGCAATGAAGGACATCGGCCCTGCAAAACAGATTATCGGAATCAAGATTATCCGAGATAAACAAAAGAAGCTACTGTGGCTGAGAAGAGAGAAGTATATTGAGAAGATTCTGAAGAGATTCAGCATGGATAAAGCCGAAACAGTGAGCACCCCCTAGCCGGACACATAAAGCTGAACCAGAAGCAATGTCCGAGATCAGATGAAGACAAAGACGAGATACTGAAGATCCTGTATCAATCCGTTGTAGGAAGCTTGATGTGTGCAATGGTTTGCACTAGACCCGACTTGGCATATGTTATTGGAACGGTAAACCGGTATCTGTCAAACACCGACAGAGAGCACTGGAAAACAGTGAAGTGGATCTTCAAGTACCTCCGAGGTACGACCAACTTATGCCTCCGATTTAGAGAAGGCAAAGTCGAATTGCAAGGCTACTCGGGCGCTAATTTAGGGGGAGATTCTGACTCGAGGAAGTCGATGACAGGATACATGATGAGATTTGCCGGAGGAGCTGTCTCTTTGCAATCAAGACTTCAGAAGTGTGTTGCACTATCGACAACCGAGGCTGAGTACATTGTCGCTACTGAAGCAAGCAAAGAGATGATGTGGATGAAGAAGTTCCTCATGGAACTCGGCCATGATCAAGACAAGTACGAGCTGGGTTGTGACAATCAAAGCACAATCCATCTTGCGAAGAATTCGACCTATCACTCCCACACTAAGCATATTGATGTGAGGTATCACTGGATCCGGGATGTGATGGAAAGTGGAGAGCTCGAACTCGTCAAAGTGCACATTGACCAAAATTGTTCCGACATGATGACGAAGCCGATTCCAGCAAGAAAATTTGAAGACTACTGTGAAGGAGCCGGGTTGATGCTGAGCCCGACGCATTGAAGTCGAAGAGGGATATTTTTTGGGCTTCCTCCTTCAATGCTAAGCCTAAGCCCGTCGAGGGGTTTCCTAAAAACCCTAACCGTAGATTTCATCTCCTCTATATATTCATTAGTTGTGGGTGGAGGCTAGGTAAGAGATTATAAATTTTGAGAAAATTGTTTGAGAGATTTGAGAACAAAGCTTTGAGCTTTGTATTTGAGAGATCTCTAGAGAGAGTTTGAGTGAAACATCTCTACGTAGTTTGATTGTCACCATTGTTGGAGAAGTTATGTTAACCACCGCATTAGTGAATTTTGATTCTTTGTATCCATTATTTTCATAGTGGACGTTTGATCTGGACTAGGTCCCGTGGATTTTTACTTCTTCATTGGAGAAGGTTTTCCCACGTTAAAAACTGTTTGTGTTCTCCTTATCTCTCTCCTTTTTGTGATTTTTCATTTTTCCGCTGCGCTGCCCGACTTGGTGAAGTTCAAGCCGAGGTACGATTTCCAAGATCCGAGACCCAGGATCTTGTTGATTGACTTCCGCGAAAAGGCCCCTGAGCCTAGTTGAGGGAACCAAGTTCCCAACATTATGTAACTATGATTCTCAGTCTCAGTAAGATTTAGAACATCATTTTGGTCATCAAAAGATTATTTCATCAATTTGATCCTTAAATAAAAATTATCAAAAATATTATGCTATTAACACAGACGACAAAAAAATTAATTTTTTGTTTTTTAAATAAAAAATTACAAATTTATGGCTGTTTTGGAAATAATTACACATTTACTGCACAATATCACGCCCAATTTGGGCGTCACCAATCATGCCTAATTTTGGCGTCACTCAACAGGCAGTCACGTCTAATTTAGGCGTCACTCATCAGGTGTTGACACGTGTCACATTTTTTTGTCCAAAAAAAAATTTAACAATTTAATCATAAAACTTTTGAAGGCCATAACTTTTGACTCGGTTATCCGAATCAGGTAATTTTTTTTTGATTCCACATAACTTTTCGCGATCTACGTAATGACAATTCATTTGACATATTTCATCTCTCACAAACATAATTTGAATTTGCAACGATGAGACTTTATCTTATAATCGTTAGATTATGACCCAATAAATTAATAATTAATTAATAAGTGTGACCCAATAAATTATAATCGTTATATTGAAGAAAATTAACAGTTAAGATTTTGCAGTAACAAGTAATAAGAAAAAATGTAGTAATTATAATATTTACCTTGTTTATTTCTATAACAACGGGAGACAATTTAGTTTAATATAAAATAAAAAGGAAAGTAATATGACAATAACATGCCCCCCAAACAATATGATAATATAATTTATAAAAAATTATATTTGATTAAACTCCCAAATCCTAATAGTGTGTTAAATTATTAAAAATAAATAAGAGAAAATAATAAAATAGTAAAAAGATCAGTAAAATTGATAAGTAATATAATTTGTATGAATCATTAAATATAAATCGAATAATAATGAAGTTAAGAGTTCTTATTTTCATATCGGTATGAATTTCCATCATTAATTTCTGACCACGTATAATAACCCAGAAGCTTATAGCTTATGAATGTTTTTCAAAAATAAAATCCTTCTTACTTAGATATTTAGAATATTTATTTAATTATTTCATTTATTAATACAGATTTTCCAAATTGATTTTTGAGTTTAAATCACAAATCAAAATTTTAATTTGTTTTCCTTATTTATAATTTTTATTTTGTTTTTAATTTAAATCACAAACCAAAAAAATTTTATAATAAAAATAAAACAAATTTATTTATTTTAATTTAAATCACAAATCAAATCTTTATTTATTTATTTTATATTAAATCACAAACCCAGAACTCAGAGGCTTTTGGGTATAACCACTCTTATAATGTCATTCTTGTGAATTTAAATTGTGTTTGTGAGAAATAAAATATGTCAAATGAGATCTAATTGTGTAGATCTCGAAAAGTTATGTGAAATCAAAAAAATAATTACTTGATTTGGATACCCGAGTCAAAAGTTATGGCCTTTAAAAGTTTTACGATTAAATTATTAATTTTTTTTTGGAAAGATAATGTGACACGTGTCAACGCCTTATGAGTGACGCCTAAATTAGGCGTGATTGGTGACGCCCAAATTGTGCGTGATATTGTGCAATTAATGTGTAATTATTTCCAAAACAGCCATAAATTCATAATTCTTTATTTAAAATACAATATATCAATTTTTTTGACAAGATCTTGGTGCTTTAAGTAATACGGTAATGACATATCTGACCTCCTACTTAAAGTTATTTGGATGGCATATTTTTTTTTTGAAGCAAACAATAATAAGAATATGAAAAAAACAGAAAATGAAGTAAAATAAGGAATAATTTTTATTGTTATGTTTTATTTGATATGTATAAAAATAGGGGCTTATGTATGTCATGTGATAGGAAGATTTTATAATTTCCTGACACGAGACAACATAGGTGGAACCTACTGTTATTTAAAAAAAAAATTTCAAAAAAATATTAAATATATTTTTAATTTATATAGTGTATATTTCATTTAATATTTAATAATTTACATAAATAAATAATTTCATGTAACAGTTATAAATCCCATCAAAATAAGGGTTTTTTTTTTAAAAAAAATAAAAACTGGGACGGATATATAATATCAGATACCAGAACAAATCATATTAGATTAGAGATTACAACCAATCTCATTATCGTTAGATTAAAATTAAATCTAATGGTTCATAATTATCCCTTATAATTCTAATTTTACTTTCTCATTTTTATTGTCTCTCTAGGTTTATATTTTGCACATTTTTCTTATAAAAAAATTTGAAAATCATCTCACTTTTTTATTGTTAAATTTTTTTTTGATGTTCAACTCCAACAAAAATATCTCAAGACAAATAATCAGACAGATAAATTAATGCTTTCCATAGTCACTGAATAAATTTCTGAAATCGCAATTCTTTTGAAACAATTCATTATATATGCGCTTTCATATTACTTATTACTGATTGGGGCTCTGAGTATTTGACTTCTGGTGATGTCGTATCTTCTTCAAATTACTTGTATGTTTGCAATGGTGGCTAAAAAATACAATTTCAAAGTGCTCATATATAATCATGGGAAGAGAAGTTGATTGAGGGCTAAAAAAGCGATTTCATAATATCCTTCCACCATCATCAGAAACGGATTCATGAATATTAAACGGAGACAAATCTTTTTGTTCGATACTCTTATTAGAGGTGCAGTTACACTTCAAAAATTAAAAATATTATTTAGAGAGTAAAAATTAGGATTATAAAGGATAATTATGTACCGTTAGATTTAATTTTAATCTAACGGTGAAGAGATTGGTTGTAAGGGTGGTAAACTTACTTGGTTTTCAGGCACAGATTTCAATCGGTCATAAATAAACAATTTCTTGTAATATAACAGTTATAAATCCCATAAAAATAAGGATTTATTTTTTCTAAAATTATCAAAATTTTATTTATCATTTTGACGTTATTTTAGCGAAAATATAATGTATTCATAATTTCAATTTATTTTAGGATTATAATTATCTTTATTATTCTAATTTTTTAATTTTTCTACTCAAAATAAGGTCATTTCAGTAATCATTAGATAAAATTATTTAAAATAAATTACATGCTTTTTATCCAAAAAAATTATTGTTTCGGGTTGTTTTTACATAACCAAAACATGTCCAATTTCTATTCCAATTGCATTGAGTCCAAACTTACTGAGTGTCTTTTTCTAGAACTGCAGTATCTGATACAGTTTGGCGGCAAAAAAATTGATAATTGCATTTTAAATAAAAAAAGAATGAATTTATGGCTGTTTTGGAAATAATTATACATTTATTGCATAAAATCACGTCCAATTTGGGCGTCACGAATCACGCCTAATTTAGGCGTCACTCAAGAGGCAGTCACGCCTAATTTAGGCGTTACTCATAAGGTGTTGACATATGTCAAATTTTTTTTCAAAAATGAAATTAATAATTTAATTGTAAAACTTCTGAAGGCCATAATTTTTGACTCGGGTATCCGAATTAGGTAAAATAAAAAAATTTGATTCCACATAATTTTTTGAAATCTACACACTGACACCTCATTTGTCATATCTTATCTCTCACAAACACAATTTGAATTTGCAACAATGAGACTTTATCTTAGAAGTCGTGGTCTGAAATTAATGATGGCAATTTATATCGTTATGAAAATAATAACTGTTATCTTCATTATTATTCTATTTATTTTTAATGATTCATACCAATTATATTACTTATCAATTTTAGTGATCTTTTTACTATTTTTATTATGTTCTCTTATTTATTTTTTAATAATTTAACACACTATTAGGATTTGGGAGTTTAATCAAATATAATTTTTTTTATAAACTATATTATCGTATTGTTTGGGGGCATGTTATTGTCATATTACTTTTCTTTTTATTTTATATTAAACTACATTGTCTCCCACTGTTATAAAAATAAATAAGGGAAATTCTATAATTACTACATTTTTTTCCTATTATTTGTTACTACTAAATCTTAACCGTTAATTTCTGTCAATCTAACGATTATAATTTATTGGGTCACACTTATTAATTATGTAGATAAAATAAGGCAAATTCAAATTATGTTTGTGAGAGATAAAATATCTCAAATGAGGTGTCATTGCGTAGATCTCGAAAAGTTATTTGGAATTAAAAAAAAAAATTACCTGATTTGGATACCGAGTAAAAAGTTATGGTCTTCCGAAGTTTTACGATAAAATTGTTAATTTTTTTTTTTTTTTTGAAAAAAAAATGTGAAACGTGTCAACACCTGATGAGTGACGCCTAAATTAGGTGTGATCGGCGACGCCCAAATTAGGCATGATATTAAGTAATAAATATGTAATTATTTCCAAATCAAATCCGTTATTAATTCGTAATTTCTTATTTAAAATACAATATATCAAAAAAAAAAATTTCCGAAAACAGACACATGGCTAGGCTACATGGGCCAAATATTGGGGGTCCAGTGGCAGAGCCCAATTCAACCATCCGTGTTGGTCCCCGTTGTGAGTTATATATATTCTTGTCCCTCATTATGATGACCCCTCACTCCCTCACTCTCTCCTTTTCAAATTTTCAATAGACTGCATACCCCAATTCTCTGACAACCTTTCTGAGAAAAACAAAACAATGAAGGTGACTGTAACCATGCATGCATACAACCATTTTATTTCTCATGCATATTCAATTTATTTTACTTTTCCTTTAGTCCTTTATGTGCATATCATATACAGTTTTCTTATAGGTATTCCTGTGATCTTCCTGAATTATTTGTCACAGATTTTCAACTGGGTGCACAAGATGTTTCATTATATCCCATTGATGCAGCATATCCTGATTGATGGTGATGATGAAAAACGTTATAATGCTGAACAAGAGGACCTGAATCCATTGATGCACAACACATTTGAGCACAACTTTGAGGATGTTGTTAGTGAAAACCATGATGCCAATGCTAGCACAGAGGAGGAAGTGGTTAGGACCTTCAACGAAATTGTTCAATCTCCACCTGTGATTTCTCATGAAGTCATGGAATCAAACGATGTGGAGATTGATCAAAAGAAGAAGAAAGGGGAAAGGATCACATTATATGACCTCTTCTTGGCTGATTCTGATGTCAAGTTAAAACTGGTCCCTGCCAAAGCCATGCTTGAGTCAAGTGAAAAACAAAGCCTTAAAACAAAGCATGGACTTTCTTTTGCCAAGAAGCTAATTCCTCGAGTTAAGGACAATCCTCATCCAATGAAAGAAATCAAGAAAGTAAGTCATGCCTCATGCACTTGCTAAAGGCTATATACATTATTATAACACACTAATGAATTTTAACAAATTCGACCAAGTCAATTTTTTTTTGTTTTTTGTTTCTAGGAACATATATAGTGTTGAAGAGCTAAAGCTTAATTAAGCCACTTAATTGAGGATTTGCATGAATTGGTTTGATTAACTAATTTGTAATGTTGTAGCTGATGAAGAAGATGTTAAAGAGGAAAATTCATCCTGATCCAGATGTTAAGAATCACAAACCAGGAAGTCAGTACAGCAGGAATCATGGATAATTAATGAAGGCCCATGTTATTTTCTTCCAATTTAAGGTATGGCAAACCACAGATTATGACTTTTTATCTACTAAAGTAGTGTATTTTGTTATCAAAAAAAAAAAATGTAGTGTATTTAATATAGTTTTTCTTTTGTTTTCTCAACACCTGACAAACACTTTTCTCTTTTGGGTTTGGAACATAAAAACACAGTGAACAGACCTAATTCTTCAAAGTTTTCACTAGGATTTCTCGCAATTTTGACCTATTAGAAAGAAAAGAAATTAGAGTTTAATGGATTCTATTATCTTTACCTTTTAAATGACCCTTCATATTTTTAAAAATATAATTTTTATATCTTTTGAGGGCCGATAATATCTGAAAATTTAAAATTTTGAAAAATTCATTTGCCAGGTCTTGTTCAAAATCTCTCTGCCAAATGCCCCATAAGAGTTTAATGGATTCTACTATCTTTACCTTTTAAATGCCCCTTCATATTTTTAACTTAGAGATGCTATCTTTTGCAAACCAATATGATTGTATGTATGTACATTCTTACTCTCTTTCAGAAACCTTGGCAGGTAAAAAATGTGGTTTTGCACGAATTCTCTTTATTTGTCTCAATGAAATTATTTCCTTGCTGCAAGTAATTAGGACTTAGGAAACCATATAACATATACTCTTTTTCCTTAAACCACAAGATCTTTACGATTCAACATGCTATAGCTTAGTAAATTTACATATACCAAACTATAGGGTATGCATGCATTTTCAGGCAAAAGAGAAGCAGTGTTGAAAAACCCGATTTCCAAATGTCATTTTCCATATGATTGTAACCAACTAATTATTTATTAACTTTGGGTCCCTCCCACAAAATAACCCTGAAAAATCCAAGCAAGAAGGTCAAAAAGAACATATTCTAATCAATTTAAAAATCAGGATGATGGAGACACTGTTTTAGCATCATATGTTGTATATATACCTCTCCTTGGTTTCTCTCTATCTATTTTATTCATTATAACATTGAAATTATTGAGTTTAATTGGATTGACGTTTTTTGCTTGTTGCAGGTACTAGCTAATGTTGAGCTCTGGAGTGTCCCTGTTTATCTTGAAATGTAGATTTCTTTATGATATATGTAACATTAAATACTTAGATTTTCTTCGTATTCAACCATGTGATTCTGTAAAAATTCGTGATATCCCTTTGTTTTTGTTGGCTTTAATTTGACTTAAGAAGTGGATATATGTCTTAATATTGTTTTCTATGGTTGAGGTTTATTTTCTTTTTGTTTTTGCCTTTATGCATTGTTTTGGATAATGATTGGCTATGGTTGAGGTTTATTTAACTTAACATCTATTTATGTTAGCTGAGCATTTTATGATGCAAATAAAGAACGGAAAAATGTTTGTATTATTAAATTATGTAATTTGTGTAATTTCATTCTCACAAAAAAGTAAGATCTGTACCTTTATTTTATTTTTTGTTCTCTCTCTCCTCCACATGATTTATTTCTTTCTCTCATTTAAAATGATACAATTTTATATACTTTAAAATGACATACATTTTTCTAATAAAAAATATGGCAAACAAAAAAAAAAAAAACAATGTGAGGTGAATTTCGCATGAAAGTTGCATGACTAGAATTTTTATAAGTTAAATCTCGAGATGATTTCAACCGTTAAAATATAAAATCGGCTATTTGACCCTTTTACCCTTTAATTAATAATTATTTTGTCCCTTATTCAAAATTATCTATCAATCTATTCATCTTTAATCGATTAAATTGAAGATTTAATCGATTAAATGGTTAAAATTGGCAAAAATGGTTGACTTGGTCGACTTGGAGATTTAATCGATTAAATATTCAAGTTAATCGATTAAATCTCCCAACAGGCAATAAAGGTCAAATTTCTTCCGAAAACAAAAGCAGATTTCATGCCTATGAAGCAAATCAACAAGCATAGATAACCAAACACTATTTTTTTTTTTTGTCTTTTTGCATAGATAACCAAACACTATTTTTTTTGTCTTTTTGCATAGATAAACAAATGCAAAACACTGTTAATGGTTTGATTTAACAATAGCACGAAAAGAACCTTGCTTATTACATGAAAAACAATGCGAAATGATCCAATTGTCAACCTCGGAACGATGATAGTGATTAAGGCGAACAACGAATCCTTCCAGTCTTGCATATTCATCATAAAAATACTTAGCAGAATCTTCAATCAATTTTTCGTGTATTGGAGGTTATTTGAATTTAATGTAAGAGGAGCTGATTGCGATTTGTATATATTAGGAGCTGATTGCGTTTTGTATTTAATAGGACACATCAGCTCCTATTAAATACAAATCACAATTAACTCCTATTACATTAATTTAAAAATTCAAATAACCTCCAATACCGTATTTGTCTTATTCAATCAATGCTTTCACGCTCATTTAGGATATTTAATCGATTAAATATAAGTTTTAATCAATTTAATCGATTAAGAGGGATATTTAATCGATTAAGAGGGATATTTAATCGATTAAATCTTCAAGTCAATCATTCTTGGCAGTTTTGACCATTTAATCAATTAAATCTTCAAGTAAATTGATTAAAGAGAGACAGATTGGTAAATAGTTTTGGATAAGGGGCAAAATGGTTATTAATTAATTAATGAAGGGCAAAATGGTCAAAAAGTCTATATAAAATCAATAATAATGAATAAAAAGTTTGATATTTATCATATGAGATAGGATAAACTTACACCAGTGTAAGAGTAATAACTCTTATACTCAATCTTCACCGTTGATTTTCGTCCATCAACGACTATAATTAATTAATTAATAATTATAATCGTTAGATAAGTGAAAATCAACGGTTAAGATTGAAACTCTGATATCAATGTAAGAAAATCTTGCCCCTTATCATATAATAGGAGATAAAAATTATTTTTTCTACATATAAAAACATATGGGATCCATTGAGACTTTTTGAGGAAAAAAAATATAAAACCTATATATATATATATATATATATATAATTATATATATGGTAAAATAAACCCTACATATTTTTATATATATAGGAATTGAGAATAGAATGATAAATGCTATATGATAGGACCAATACCTATTTAGAATTGGGGATAGGAAAGAAACTATCTTGTAGAAATAAAAGTATAAGTGAGACCCACATGTAAGAGGAGAGAGAAAATAGAGTGGTGGGACCCAATCCTTTTTGTGTAAAAAAATCGCTTATCTCATGTAAAATGAGATAAACATAATCCTTAAAAATGATGAGAAATATTACTCTCCTTTTACGTGAGGTAACTTATCTCATTTTCTCTCACTTCCACCTCACTCTTTTTTTTTCTTGTAATAGTGGGACCCACTCAATTTCTCTCTACAACATCTATCTTATGTAAGAGGAGATTAATAAAACCCAAAATTGATATATGACAGCTTATCCTAAAATTCAGGTGACGATTGTTATAAAAAAAAAAAAGGTGAGGATAAATGATTTTATATTACATGTGCTTAGTTGAGTTAAATAATAATATATTTTTTTCAAGACTGTTTTCTTGAAACTTAATTTTTCAGGATGATAAAAAAAAAGGAACTATTTAATGTTCGTAGTAGTTTCTTAATAAAAATGGTTTATTATCTTATTAAGTAAAATTCAGTTTAGCTAATTTAATTTAAATGTTGTTTTTAATACGTTTTAATTTTACCCTGTTGGAGGAGCAAAAAGAAACGTAAAGTTTAATAATTTATTTTAATGATGCCAGCGTTAGAAACGATGTATGACTGAGAGTGACATTATTTTACTTCAAGATTATGTGTACAAATAGTTTGAGGTTGTTGGGGAGAGAGAGAGAGAGACAACAACATCACTAAGTGCTGTCTGAAAGCCCATCTCTTTTCTGTCATCACCGGGTAAGAAATTTTCTTCAACTATCCCTTCAAAAGTTGTGGTTTTTTGTTTTTCTTCCTTTTTTTTTACCTTTTTTTAAGAATCTGTAATCTGAAAATTTTGTGGGTTTTCATTGTTGAACATTCTTATTCCCTATTGTGTGTTGTATTTTATGAATAATCTGGAAGTGGGGTGTGCTTGGATTTCTGTGTGCAGCAATGGGTTCAAATTCCAAACTTTTTGCTTTTGAGGAGGTGGCTAAGCACAATCATAAGAAGGATTGCTGGATTATTGTCAATGGAAAGGTCAATTTTGTTGTCTTGCTTGAATTTCTATTGATCTGTTTTTCTTAGTTGATCTGTTTCAGTTTCTGGGATGAATATGATGTGTGTTAGTTGCTTGTTCAATATGAACCATTGACTTACACCTACACTCAATCTTAACCGTTGATCTTCACACATCAAAAGTTGTAATTTATTGGATTATATCTATCAATTAATTATAATAAAATTACCATCATTTGATACACAGGTGTGAGTTGATCATGTCACAAATTTGTATATGGCATCTAATTGCATCGTACTATTGTTGCTAAATAGCTTACTTTTTGAATAAATGGTCACCATTGAAATAAGATAAAATTTAACTTGAAGTTTGCTGTAAAACAATATTGTAGATTTTGAACTTAATATGATTCCAAAGTCTAAGATACGAACAATAAATGAGGAAGAATTCAGAATTACTCAGAATAAAGATATCAGGAAAATGTAGAATCTCTTATTGAAATTGGATAAGAAAGAATAAAAATGAAAAAGTAGGGGCTAACTATTTGTTATCAAGTGCATTACATGGTTTATAAGAGTGATTGAACTGTAGAAAAATAGAAGTATCAACTCTGTTAGCTGCAATAAAAAGGAAGAGAAAAATGGTTCTATATAAATGATTCAGAACTGTGTGTGAGGAAACTTTGTTAATATGAATATATAATATATTTTGATGGGTACATTCGGTGGTTGTTTTGATGATGCAAAGTGTAAAGAAACAATTCAACCGAAAAGCTTAAGTTATTAGGTGATGGCTTTTTTAATAGTTTATATTATTACTAACAACCCCCCTCGTAGCCCTTTGGGATTAAAGTGTGGATATTGCACAGGTCCATTTTTTATTTTTATTTTTACCTTGTGTTTATTAATTCCACTAGAAAATGGGGGGCAGTGAGGATCGACCTTTTATATTTCTCTTAACACAAATTATTTCCATTTGAAAATCATTGAAAGCTGGTTGAATCACAGGGTTTGAGACAAGAATGTGCTGTTTAATGATTTAGAGAGTTGTTTGAGCATAATTAAATTAAAAGGCATATTTATGCTGTTTATCAAAATTGGATTGCCTAATTTCTGATCAACTTGGCATTGAAGCATCTGCAAGTGCACAAAATATCTAGAATTATAGTATTCTAAGTTTTTTGTTGAGGTAACAAACAAGAATTGGGAGGGAAAAGTTCTTTCATAGCTATTTCTGTGACAAATCAGTGTCACCTAATCCTAAATAGGGACTTTTGCCTTTTAGAATTATAGGAAAGAGGGTAGAGTTAAGGAATGTGAGTTAATTTGCTCCTAGTTACCAAGGATACTATATGTATAGATGCTTGTGGATCTTGTTCAGATGAATCTTATCTATAACTTCTTACTGGTTTCAAAGCCTTTTCATTAAGTGACATTGATATGAGAAATTGTTTATTGAGGAATAGGATTCTCCCGTTTGAATAAATGGAAGTAAAGTGAGTTTTTTTTTTTCTTTCACAAATTGCTCCTTACACTGTCATAACATTGGCTGAGTTGACATGCTTAGTGAACTAGTATGTCCTTTTCTATCCAATAGAAGATTTTAGCTTTATTTTTTTGTTGCAAACAAACACAATACCATTTGTCAGAGCAAGCTGTTTTTCTGTACTGTAGTGTCCAAAGTTACCACCCAATGTTTCTTGTTGGCTGTTGCATATTTATTAGCCTGATGTATACTTTTTTTTAATAAAAGAAGAAACATCATTGAAGAGAAGAAGAGAGAGAGGAAATGTAACATTAAAAAGCGAAAACAAAGAAAGAGAAGAAATTCTTCAAACTACAATTCATCCGAATGAAGCTAAGCCAAAAATTTCCTGCTTCCCCAGCTTTCCTAGACATCTAATCTTCCAGCTTGAAAACTTCATGAACACAGCTTATTCGGAGCTGTCAATCTTTCTGTCCTCCCTAATTCAAGATTGTTGCGAGTCTCTGCAGTTCTTTCTTCAACCAGTTTTTCTGTTAATGATAATTTGGAGATTCCACCAAAATCACCTTCCCACCATTGGGAAAGACCACATTAACTGTTAGTGGCTAAGCCATTTTCCTCTGACTTATGTCCATCAAGATGATGCCAACTTAGTGGTATAATCATTTACAGCTTGAATTGGTAAGGGATCACCAAGATCCTCATTCTTACATTGACCACCTTGATTTTGAAAAAATATAAGTAAGCACAGTATATGAACATGGGAGAATCACATCTGTATAGTATACTCAACATTCTAAGCAACCTGCTCTTGATAGATTAATCATTTCCTATCCAGTGACATAAGTTAAAATCCACTTTGTCCACATTTTCTTGTATATGAACCTCCCTCACACCCTTAAAAGTTGCAAAATCCTCGGTATCCCTGGTTAAAGAATTCTGTTAAAATTCCGTCCATAATTTGTCCAGCAACAACCCATCAACAGAAGTAAAGGAGTCAATCTGAAAAATCTTCATATCCATCACAGACTAGCCCACCTACTTCTGTGATAGAAGATAATAAAGATTTGAAAAATATGATTTAGTTGTAATTTGTTATATGATCTGTTTGTCTACATTATTTATTTATTTATTTTTAATTCTGATGACTGCTGAATAGAATAAGTTAATGAGTAATAAATGATCACCTTTCCTTTCGTCTCAAAACTTTACATGGTATCACTTATTTCAACATTCTGGGAAGTGTTAATGGCTCCATAAACAAACTCCTCATCCATCACTACTCCACCGTCGTCAAGTATCGAGAATCTGAGATCTTCTCAAAATACCTCCAACGCTACTCAATACCCTTCATTTGTTGTTTCCAGCATAAAAATTATGTTGGTAAATATCCTGATTTCAAAGATTTTTTCTGGAAATCATTGTTATTCCTTGATAGGCACCAGAGAATCAAAGTGAATAAAAAGAAAGAACTTGTAAAGAACCAATTCAACCCAAAAGCTTAAGCTTTTGGGTGAGACTATATTAATGGTTTTATATATCTCAACATGTCCCCTCACACGAGAGCCTACTGGGCTTGAAGGGTGGATAATGCACAGGTCCACCTACCTATGCTAAGAAAATTCCACGAGAGAGTGGGGAGCGGTGAGGATCGAATCCGGGACACACACGAGGCTATGATACCATGTAAAGAACCAATTCAACCCAAAAGCTTAAGCTTTTGGGTGAGGTTACATTAATGGTTTTATATATCTCAACAGAACTGAATGTATATTGATAAATAGTTTCTGGGAAGTCCTGATTACAGTGTATGGTAACAAAAGAAAGAAAATATTAGTGACACTTTGACAAGTCAGTGACTCTCCCATTACACCAGAGGTGTCGCAAATTCACTCACAGAATGCCAACCTCCCTACGTGACCCATTCCCCTTTTTATTCATGGCCTCATAACAGAATTCCTTCACTCATTCCCCAATTCCGAGCATACATGTCAGAGCCACTAGTGTGGACTCTAGTGACCATAGACCTATCATTCCTCTCCTAATTATCAGCAGCAAAAGAAAAGTTTTCCTTATTGGCAACATAATAAATGCAAATCATTGGAGTGAATGCCTTATCCTTGTTTGAATGTTTTATCCAGCATGTCTTTGATCCTGAAGAGAAATATGAACTCATCAATGGTCAGTTTAGGAAACTTTACGGACTGATAATGCTATTGACTAATAAAGTTATATAGATACTACCATAAAGAGCATTGGAGAAAGAAATATCTGACTGGCCAAATAAAATGGTTATGCTGTTTTTTTTTAATATTTCTTTTTACACTCACTAACAATCGGATGGTTTAATTATGTTTTGCACTGAAGAAAGGGCTAGAAGAGAAACATATTAGATAGAATGAGACACTACTTCGTGCCTTTGTTTCTATATGTGAAATGCATGTTCAAAGTTCCCTATGCCTCTAATTTCTTTCCATATCCTTTGTTTTCCCCACTTCACATTTGGTTCTAAAAATTTAAATAGACTTTCCTTTAGATTTGTACTTTATGACTATTAGTAGTATATATATAAAAATAGTTTACCTAACATACATTCCATTGTATCAGGTATATGATGTCACCCCATTTTTGGATGATCATCCAGGAGGTGATGAAGCTTTGCTATCTGCTGCAGGTAATTAGTTTCTCTTGTTTGGTTCATCTTATTAATCTGCAAGTAGAACACTATTTCCACTGGCCAAGCTGGTGAGAAGAAAGAAAAGAAAAAGAAAAAATTATTATAATGGAGAAGTATAGAAAATAATAGACATATGCTAAGAAGAATCTTCTGGTGTTTACACAGAGAAGGATGCCACCACTGATTTTGAAGATGTTGGCCACAGTGACTCGGCGATAGAGATGATGCAAAAGTACTATGTTGGGAAGGTTGACACCACCACACTTCCAGGAAAAGTTGACAACAGTCCATCACCACCAACACAAGCACCTGCCTCCAACAATGAATCTTCTGGAATTGTTTTGAAGATCTTGCAGTACCTGTTGCCATTGCTGATATTGGGCTTTGCATTTGCTCTTCAGTACTATGGCAAAAGTACCAAGGCCAACGAATCATGAAAATTGAATATGATCAGCTAGGGGCATAGTATTGGTACATCTATTATTCATAATAAATATATATTAATGCAGTATCATAGTGGTAATAAACTGGAGGCAGTGTTTCTTTTTATTTTTATTTTTTGGGAGGGTATGGTTTAATTTGATTTCGCTAGCTTATATCATGCATGGATCTTCTTGTCTTCTTGATGTGCTATGGCCTCTTTCTTTATGTGAATCTTTTGAAATGAACTTTATTAAACAATGACTAGTGTACAAACTATGCTATTATCTGTTGTTTGCCATGTTTAATTGTGTAGCCATGGGTAAACAAAAAAATTTAAAAAAAAATGTTGAATCGTTAATAGCAGGTAACCAAAGTCATAAGCACCTAGAAACATCTATCTTTCTTGTTTGCTTGATAAGCTGAGGGTCTAAGTATTTGTTTTATGGAAATATTGTTTCTCATTTTAAGCAAAGACAAATTGTCTCAACAACACAAAAAAAGAAGAAAGGATTTATTTATTTATTTTTCTTTCTCTTCTCCGTAAATTATTTCACCTGTTACATGAGAAATAATTATTTCACGTTGACATTAAATATATAAATATTCTTGCGTTATGGTTTTTTATTAGCATATTGAGCTATAGAGTATCGGGTTAAAAAAATTTATTTTACGTAACACAGAAAAAGAAGAAAGGATTTATTTATTTATTTTTCACTCTCTTCTTATTTATTTTTGTTACTTAAGATAAATTATGTCACGTAACATGACAAATAATATTCCGTTGTTTTAAATATATAAATGTTCTTGCGTTATGGTTTCTGTTAAGTTAGCATATTGAGCTAGTATTGGGTTAAAAAAATGTATTTTACTTTTCCCAAAAAAAATTAATTTTTCTCTGATAACCACGTTGAAAAATTTAAAATGGTTCAGGACCATATTAATCTTTTGTGCTCTCCCAAAAAAAGAAATAGGTTAATCAAAATGGATTGGAATTAATAAGGAGAATTTTGTTTATCGAGAAAAATATTTGTTCTTTTAAAGGATGGTTATTTTAGTTAAAATGAGTGTTTTTTATTTAAATTCTAAATTTAAAAAAAAAATATCTCACACTTTCTGCTCCCATAATTTTTATTGTGTATTTTTTTCTCTCACTAAAAATAAAAACAAATCTAGAAAACCATTGAAACAATTCCAAAACGTAAAAAAAAAACTGTATTTCATATTGTAAAAATTATGGAGAATAGTTTCTCATGTTACCTGCTATAGCTCATAAAAAAATCCCACTAATTTCATTTTTTTTTTTTTGTTAATATGCGGTAGGTCCCACATTCGAAAATGTATATGTAGGAGACACAAAGACTATAAGCCCAAAAAATAATGTTAGTCTATTGCTTAGAAATCCGTTTGATATGCGACTAAAGTTGCAGCCCATATGAGATGGCCACCTTTTATGGTTTGAAAACAATGTGCAGAGAGATAGATATAAATAAAAGAGAGAGTATAAAAAGTTAAAAAGATTTGGTCCCCCACTGAATGCAAATCCATGACAAAATGTAAACATCATTGGACCCCCTATTCTTTTATGAGTTAAGAGGGCATTTGGCAGACGCAAAATCTTGTTTGTTCCACTTTTGTTTGGCCCAAATATGAACCGATCAATTGTTACAACTTAACAACCTTCATTTGTCCCCGCTTCTTATGTTTCAATTGAATTGCATGTCGCTGTTTTTTCTTTTCTTTTTTCTACTTTCAAGATTCGACACGACAGAAACCATTCGAGGTCTTTTCACTATAGGAGTTTACACGTTCATCATGTAACATGGTACAAAAAAAATTTCCTACACATAATATTTTGTGGGACCTGCACTTTTTAAAGCAAAAAAAAAAACTAAAGCACGCAAGACGAATCTCTATAACATTACACAATCATTTTTTCTACAACATAATTCTTATAAAACCCATCATTATAATACAACCTCTTCTATTTTTGTTTTTGGTTTTATTCAGTAATTTTCTTTTACTTACTCTCTTTTTTTTTTTATGGGATGGGATATGATGGGGCATTCTTTTGTGAATGAGACAGGAATAGGATAAAGACTCATGCTTTCTACTGCTGTTGGTTTCGCTGTCTTTCCTATTTGATTGGATTTTGGAAAGATTTTTCATGTTTTCTCCACGATGGATAAACCTTTACAAAGATAAAAATGCTATGCCAAATTTCATTTATTTTATTTTATATTTATGAATTTTAATAATGAAAACAGTCTTCATAGTATCCTTACTGTGGTGTAGTCATTTCATTAATTCAATTTTTAATTCAGTATGCCTAGTAAGTTGTATGACAGAGCATGCATGGTATGGAAAGTGACATATATTTCTAACCATTAAAAACCAATAAATGTATCTCACCCAAATGTTTGATTATATACATTTGTGTTTATGGAGAATCCAAATGTTTGATTATAGGGTTCAAATTTCTCCCGTTGCATTGTTTAAAAAAAAAAATTGGAGCATGGAATTCGAAGGGAGAGCAATTGGAGAAGTGTTTTTCCCTTGATTAGACACATCGTTTAAAGGGAAATAATTTTCTTATATTGTAGGAAAAGAGTTATCTTGTATAGTAAAAATAAAATTACAAGTAGGACATATAAACCTAGGGAAAAATAATTATTAAATAATTAATAGGAGATTTCTAATCTCCTGTTGCATAGTTTAAAAAAAAAAATTGGACATTAAGTGTGGGAGAGCAATTGGAGAAGTGTTTTTCCCTTGATTATACACATTGTTTAAAAAAAAATAAAAAAAGAGTAAAAAAAATAAAATTAGTGGCACACCTTTTGGGACTATGGTGTGTGTAAAATATTTGTTTCTCTCATGCAAAATGAGATAAATATAACCTTGTTTAAAAATTGATTAAATGAATATCATATATGTGAAAGGACATATAAACCTAATTCTTTAATGACTTAGATTGAGATGTGGTGTCTGACTCCACTTTTTTCCTAAGATATCACACTAAGTCTAGTAATACCTTAATACTTTTGTGTAGATGCATATGCATGGTTTTAGGCTGGTTATGTCTACAATAATTGAAATAGTTTCGAAAGTTCAATGACAAACCTATTTAAATGTGAATAGTAAATACAAATAGTTATGTTGATCTATATAATCCTAAACATTGAGAAAGACAATCTAGTCTCTCTACATGGTAGTGCTGCACTAAGTTTCTTTTTCGTGTAGAAAAACAACTTCAAACTAAAACAAACCTTCTTGGATCTATTAGACCCAAATCATTGTAGAAAATGACAGCATTAAGAACTTACTGAGTTGATTTCTTTTCATTAACTATGTCTTTAATCTGTTAGATTTGGGAGATATGCCACATTACTTGGTTGGAGGCCTAAACAGATTAGATACTGTGAATAGGTAAGTTCGTCAAACAGACATAAAGTAAAGTAAAAAGATTGCCATAGGACTTTTATGTCAAAATCAATAAGGGAATATTATTAGTGCAATCCATCTTGATCATGATTAATCTTTTTGATTGGGCTGAGGACATATCATTTTGTTCTTTTTTCTCAAGCACTGTTTCTAACACAATTTCAATCCCATAAAAATAAACACCACATTAAATGTATAATTACATAGTGCATGAATGATACCCTGTATTATTGTTGAACCCCCAGAATGCCAAGTTTTATCATGCAATCACATCATTAGTATATATAATTTAAACATTGTTCCTCTACTTGATACATAGATCATTTTCTTTATCATTATATAATACACTTGCAACTATTTGTATGTACTTCGCTAACCACCCAAAAGACTAGGTAGTTAATCCAAATGAAACATATATTGTATATATTATGTCAATATCACAATCCCATCAATAAATGGTCCTTAACCTCAAAACCCATACAGAAGAACCATTAATTACTCTGATCCTCGTGGCCTCAGCCTGATACAAAGATTTTATTATTTGAGATATCTATATAATTAAGGTTATTGTCATTAAATTAAAACAGAACAACCACCACATGTATAGTTATCAAACAGATTGAAAAGGATTTGAAGTACATGGAATATCAAAAACATTTAGTTTGAATTCCCTTATCCAGTTACCCCTTTGTTCATTGTTCTTGGATTTGCTCTCTGGTCAGTGTTCCTATCTAGTGAAATATGGGGCAAGCCTTAACTAAGGGAGAGGGTCATGTTGAGGCTTTACTCGAGGCTATTTTTAAATTGATGTATTTAGCTTGAAATTATTAGGAAGTCTTTGTCAAACTCACTACAAGAAAAGGTCTATTTGTCTCTAAGATCAGTGTCATGGGTTCCATTTGCTCCTTTAACCGTTTTAATAAAATGAGCCAAATGGGAAAAACAACTTATAAGCAAGGTACACGTAAGGCCTGACTGTTCAATTTTTGTTTGATCTCAGCATTTAGTCAATTTTAAAGACTATGAAGTGAACATAGTTTATCTAACACTACTTATCATTAATTAAAGCAATTAGTGATGGATGCATAAGTGAATATGGTTTTTATAAACTTACTTTCTAAAATCTGTCTTTGAATAAAGGAATATGGCTTTTAACGTAAGTGAAAAAACCTAGTTAATTGTAGTGACTGAAAACAGTGTAAATGGTAGACTAGTAAGCAACCACTACTCCTCATTAAACCTTCACCAGTGAGGGTGAGATGAGAACAATCCTTGTATGCAACCTTACTCTTATATATTTGCAAAGAGACTACTTCCTGAATTCAAATTTGTGACATTTCATTAACAAAAGAGCAGTTTTACTATTGTTCCAGCCTTGCCCTCTTATAGACTAGTAAGCAACATATAAAAAATTTCCACCATGTTGGACCAGAAATAAGAACAAGCTAGATAAAAGGACTTCTCACATAGTACACTGTTGGGTTTAAGTATGCTCTTTTAACTTAAGCCCAATAGATTTAGTTACAGTGAGCCCAAAGACTAATTCTAACTCATGAAGCTTAGGGTTAGTTTTGGATTGGGCAGGGTATATAAGCACATTTTTCTTCCTTTTTCTCTTAGGGTTACAGACATCATAAACACACCAAAGAAGCAGACGTTCATCATCTGAACGGTTGCCCACACGACCCCCTGATCCCCTTGAGTCATAGCCTGGAAGATCAACCATAGAGCGGTATCGAGATCGTTCGTGCTGCGTTGCTGCAAGATCGTGAGGCTTGATAAGGAGAACTGAAGGTGAGAAATCGTCACGCTCGCTTCTTCATCCCAGGTAATCAAAGCGGTGTTCTTCATTCCTCATCGCATCGGTACGATGTGCTTCCGCGTTTCTGATGATATACCTTCATCTACAACATTATTAAACACAATTATTTGTTAAAAGAAAATATTTTTCTTATGTTGATGTAGATAAGTTATATTATGTTAGTGAAACAAAGTAATAAGAGGGACCCACAAATGATTGGAAAGAGAAAAAATAAAAGTGAGATCCACCTTTGTTATGTGTGTGGAAAAATGGGTTATCTCAAGTTGAATGAGATAAATATAACCCATTGTTAAATACTAGTGACAAGTGATGTTCTTTTTTCGGTTGCTTATCTAGTAGTAGAAAAACTTAATCAGGGTTTAAATAAAAGTTGATGCGACAATTTATCAATATAAACAATTATTAATATTGGTGTAAATTGTGTGCTTATTTGACGGTATACGGTACATCAGTGTTGATGAGTCAGTATGGTATATGTACAAAGCTAATGATAGTGATAGGTGTTTTTAATCAAGCTTGCTTTAAGATAATTCTGCTTGAGAGATTTACTTGTCAAACAAGAATCATTACAGTACATCATTATTCAAGAGTCAATACAGTATATGTATACAGCTAATTATAATGACATATGTTTTAACTGTTCTTAATCAAGCTTGCTTTAAGCTAATTATGCAAAGATATGGTTGTCAAAGGAGCATCATTGTAGCCCTGATTCATAATATACTACGCTCAGTAAATAAGGTATCTTATTAATCAACATTAAGATTAATATTTATAATACTTTTATCCCAAATTAGTTGGTTGACGCCAAGTGAATGCAAAGAGAAGTAAGAAAAAATTGAGAGGAAGGCATATTCTTATTATAAAAAAGAAAAAATACAAGAGAGAAAACCAAAGCCAAACAGAACAAAAACATCAACATCTTTTCCTATGTCCTTCACAAAATTGGAGTTGTCATTGCAATATTCATGTTGTTTCCTAAAAAGTTGGAACCTGATATTTAATGGGTTTGGATTCTTACCCAAGGAAGGTCATCAAGGCTGGGCCCAATTAAGATCATAAACGTGCTAGTTTTGATGAATTAGTCATAGTTCTTTTCTTCAGGGCTCACTACTAGTTAACTAAAGTGAACTGTTTATTTTGTTCACAATATTTAATTGAAAATGTTTCTTATAATGGTTGCAGTGATTTTGAGTCTAATTTCACATTCATGAAGAAGAGGTAGTTTATTTAGCTAAAACAATTTATTATTTGGATTGCAAAGATTCAAAATCAAAAACCCATATTCTGGAACAGGAATTTAGAGAATAAAGTCGTAGTTGACAAGAATATGGTAATTGAAGACCTTGGTCAACAAAATGGAATTAAGGTAGCTATATGGAGACAAAATTGGCGAAAATGTTGTTGTTGGTAATCATTTTTGGACCCTTTACCTATCATACCATCATGATAGGAACCAATTTCATTGAAATGAGGGCAAAACCACTTTGCATGAAATTAATTTCAAATTGGCCAAAAGGGAAAAAGATGACTAATAAAAAGCATTGTGATAAATAAAACATTCCCTTCTGTATGTGCTAAATTTGGGTAAGATTGTACCTTTCTGCTATCAATTACAGAGATAGTTGAAGTAGCTACAAAATGGAATTAAGGAAGCTATATGGAGACAAAATTGGCGAAAATGTTGTTGTTGGTAATCATTTTTAGACCCTTTACCTATCATACCATCATGATAGGAACGAATTTCATTGAAATGAGGGCAAAACCACTTTGCATGAAATTACTTTCAAATTGACCAAAAGGGGAAAAGATGACTAATAAAAAGCATTGTAATAAATAAAACATCCCCTTCTGTATGTGCTAAATTTGGGTAAGATTGTACCTTTCTGCTATCAATTACAGAGATAGTTGAAGTAGCTACAATACCTCTTCTTTGGAAATTTTACAAATAAGATCAATTGTGGTCCAAATTTTTGACAAAGAAAGCTTGTAATATAGGAAGATAACTAGAAAACTAATGTTGACAAAGAAAGCTTGTAGTAAAGGAAGACAACTAGAAAACCAATGTCGGCCCCACCCACAATGTACCTTGTATCTGCATAGTGCCAAATTCCCAAAATCACTCAAAATATAGTTTAATTGACAACACATTCATGATTGACAACACATTCTCTTTAGGGTATTCGCAGGTCAGTGTATAATTTAAGTTGTGATTTGATATAATTTTAAGGCTCATAAAAGTGAAAAAAGAAAAAGTTACTTTTATATTAAGGTAAAAATTTGTGAAATATAATCCAAACACAAATATAAATAGTACAACAATGGAAATCATTGCGACGTAGACCAGAAATTTTTTCTCAGGGAGCTAAAAATTAAATATTTATTTTCTTTTCAAACATAATACATGGGAGGCCAAAATACGAATAATTAAATATTTGTGCATGTTTGAGTACTCTGTTTTTTAAACTAGAAGCTACTTGTAAGCATAAAGTAGGCCAAACATGTTTTGAGAAAAATTCTTATAATGAAAAACTCTTTCTTTTTTATAATGAAGAAAAATGTCGAAAGCTAAAAGTTCATCGGAAGAAAAAAATTTAAGCTCTTATCTATTTTTCTTGAATTATGTGTTTTTTTATATGAACAGTTATAAAGATAGATATAGAGATAATTTTCTTAAAATATGTATTTTTGAGTAACTTTTAAACTAAATTAATTTGCTTAAAATATGTAATTTTTAAGTAACTTTTAAACTAAATTTTTTTGTAATTACCAAATAACTTATAACTTTTTTTTTAAGCTTTTTTTTTTTTAGCTTTAGCTTATAAGTATATTCTAACTTAAAAGTAAGAGGAGCCAAACAGGCTCTTAGATTAATTTGTAAAAAAAAGAAAATCTAGATAGATTTTTCCCCATAATTTAATACTAATTCCATATGCTAACTGTTACCACCAGGTCTGCGCCAACAAGAATAATTCCATATGCTAACTGTTACCACCAGGTCTGCACCAACAAGAATTTGAACTGCACTCTTTCTTATTGTTTTTTTGTTTTGTTCAATTCGCTAACTTTTGTTGAGAGAGAAAAAATGCATTCAGAGTTATAGGAGTTTCAATAGATATAGGATCTGAGAATATAAAGAACCTCTATAAATTCTGCATGTGAGAAAACCACTATTTCACATTAATGGAGAGATAAAATGGAAATTCCCACCCTAGCCCCCTTGCATGTGTTATATCTAGTATAGCATTAAATAACGTGTCAATTTTAATTTTATCCATATAATCCTTTTAATATAATTTTCTATAACACAATTACAAACCCAGAACCACTCTTTACTTGTTCAATGAGAATATTTATGATGGTAATCACACATAGATAAGTTAAAAACTTGTATTAATTTCAGCAATATTTAGTATTTACAATGGAAATAGATTTGATAATTAGACAAGTTGACAGTTGAGAGACTTGATTGTCAAATTAAAAACAAATTAAGAAAAGAAAGATAGAAAACCTAATGACCCATATAACAGAGACAGAGCTAACCCATTCTTCTAACGTCTTCTACCTTTCATTCACTGATTCACTTAACATGTACTGGCTCCCAAGTGCCATATATTACCCTCCAACCGCTAACCCAGTCTTCTACCTCCATTCACTGATCCACTTAACATTTAGTGGCTCAAGTGCCATATATTTGCCACTTTGTATTTTGTTTTTGTTTTTTTCATTACATTAAATTAAAACAAAGTTTCAACTTAACTTAGATAAGTTTAACCCACGCCTACTGCGCACTTTAACAGCGAGAGGGTTAGCCATTTCACAAGAGAGCCTCAACACCTCCGTTAGATCAACCCCATTATCATCCGACGGTAGCCATTCAAACTCGTGCAAAAGCCTAGCAACCCAGAAGGTCACAGTACTCAAACCCAAAGTCTTCCCGGGGCAAGTCCTCCTACCCGACCCGAACGGAGCCAGCCTCAGATCCGACCCGAAAATAGAAAACTCAGCCTCTTTGCCCAAAAACCTCTCTGGCATAAATTCAAGTGGGTCCCTCCACACCTCTGGGTCCCGAGTTATGGCCCACATATTAACCATGGCAGTGGTCCCCGCAGGCACGCAATACCCATCAATGGTTGTATCAGTTATTGCCAAACGGGCCCACGAGAGAAGTGGGCCCGGAGGATGCAGCCTCAGGACCTCCTTAACCACCGCCGGAAGGTACACCATCGCCGTCACATCCTCCTCCGTGATGTCACGTGACCCACCACCAATTACACCGTCAAGCTCCGCTTGCACCTTCTCTTGAACCTCAGGATGAAGCACAATCCTTGCTAGTATCCACTCAATCAAAACCGCCACAGTATCCGTCCCTCTAAATATCATTTCCTGTCACCAAAAAAAAAAAAAAAAATTAATTAATTTTTTTATTAACACAAAACATTGACCAATGAAATAAAATAAAATAGTGTTACATTATTTTATTTATTTATTTATTGAATAAAGAACTTACCCAGAGGACAGCAATCATGTCGGATTCAGACAACTTATCCGGTCCTTGGAGAGAGAGCAAGACATGAACGAAATCCATGTTGGTTTGGGTTATGTCGGCTCGGTGGTCGGCGATGATTGAACCAACGAACCGGTTCACCTTGGGGACAAGTTGGGAACAATTGAACCGGATTTTTTGAGCATCAAAGTCTTTAAGCCAGGGTAAGTGATCACCCCAATTAAGGGTACCCAATAAGTCATACCCTTGTTCCACTAATCCACTCAGCTCCTCCATTCCACTGTTTGCCTCGTCTACCTTATACCGTTGTCCAAACACCGACCACATCATGTTATTTAGCGACGCTTCCTTCAGCACCGGTCGAACCGCGAAAGAACCGTGGCTGTTGTTGTTGCGGCGGTTCGTGAAGGCGTGGATCATTTGTGTGGCGATCTCAGAGCGTTGAATCTCCGAGGCCTTGATTTGTTTGGGGCAGAAGAGGTGCGTGGCGGCGATTCTCCTCAGGGTTCGCCAGTAAACGCCGTAAGGGGCGAAACCGATGGCGCGGTTGAACATGAGGCTGTAAGCAGATTCCTTTATAGGACGATCAGCGAAAACAGAGCTATTAAGAATCTCTTTAGCAACGTCGGGGTTGCACGTGACGATAGCACGTGTTTCGCCGAGGCTGAAGGCCATGAGTCTTGTGGCTCTGCATGCTTTCGCCGCCGCTGCTATACGGTGGTGTGCTAGTGAGGTCATGAGGTTCATGCTTCCAATAAAAGGGTACCCTTTTGGACCAGGAATCATTGTGTTGTTCTTTTTAATGTTGTTGGTGTTTGAGACATTAGAAGAGGGAAGGTTAAGGTTTTTGGTGGTTGTTTTTCTCCAGGTGGAGTAGTAGTAGTACTTGCCCCAAGCAGGACCACCAGGGTGAGACCAGTAAAGGAAAGTCATGGTTAGCCAGAGTGAAGCCATGACAAAAATTGACCATGCAATGTTTTCTTGTGTGCATTTGGAAGCCAAGGCAAACACCCAGAGGTTATCAATGTGGGTATTCATGGTTGGGATTCAAAGTGTTTGTTAAATTGTCAGAGAGAGAGAGATAGATGAAAGGGAGAGAAGGTGTTTTTTTTTTCTTTAATTTCTTTAGAGAGGATTGTGGTGAGTGTGAAAAGGAGGAGAGGTGAGTGTGGTGGAGGTTCGTTGAGGAATATATATAGGGGATCAGAAGACACGAGGGAGAGGTAAAATCATAACCGTTATGGTTTATGTTACATACCAAGACTCGCACTTTTTTTTTTTGGTAAAAGCAAGACTCACACTTTACTAATAGACCGTATATAACGGGGGAAAATAATATGTATACTGAAAATGATAGGTATTATTGTTATTAATCAGTAATTTAATTATTTAGTGGGGTTCTATCGAAAAATTTAATAGGTAAGTTTTAGTTTTAGTGTTATTTTTTTTGGATTTGATTTTCTCTTGTATGAAAATTCAATTTTCATGTTGTGACTCAACAAATGATGGACTTCATATTTATTAAAAAAAAAACATTTTGCACGTAATCACCGTTTTACCTATTTTTTAATTTTTATTTTTAGAAGTTTTAAGAACTGCGCCGCCACGAGTGCATATATGATGAAATCTTGGAAAATAGTAAGCTCCTATATTGGGTCAAGTTTTGGATTCACGCGCTGCTTTTTTGGTGTGTACGTGTCGTACCATTTTCTTTTTCTTTTACCTATTTTTTGCCGCTGATGTTCATTTTATTTAGGATAGCATGATTTTTCTTTTGTTGTTTATGTAAGCCTTTTTGAGTAAAAACTAAGGACAATGTTTGTTTCGGTTAGTTGCGTGGTGTATCGTTTTAAAATTTGTATGAAATGGTTATTTTAAAATAGTCTACAAAATCACATGCATATTAATTACAAGTACCTTACTAAATTTTTTATAAAAAAGAAAAATTGTAGAAAAATAGAAACGCATGGTAGCATATTATGTGTATGTTTTATTTATTAGGAAGAGCTCATGATTAACACCGCCATTAACGCCCCCAACAGTTAGGAAACTAAAGCTGCGCTTATGTCGTTATCCCCTCACTTGGTTATCTTATCGAGACACTCATGATTCAGTGATGGCCTAACAACTTCAGTTTTTATTATTTCATTTGTGTTTAAGTGTTTTTTACACTCATATGTTAAAGTAAACCGTTTCACTTTGATCAATTGGGGCAACTATATATATATATATATATATATATATATAGATCACTCTTCATAACTACGTCGTTTTGATTAATGAAGGGTGTTTATGTAATATATATATATAAAATGTATATGATATATATATATATATATATATATATATATATATATATATATATATATATATATATATATATATATATATATGGTAATCAACGGATAAAATAGGGAGCAAGATTTATAAGTCTTATTCTGGAGTCAAATGATCTCTCCCCATATATATATATATATATATATAGAGGTAAGATCATTTGACACCTCATCTGAGAGCCGTTAGATCAAAAAAAGATCAACGGCTCTGATTTGTAAGCATGTGACACCGTTGATCTTTTTTGATCTAACGGCTCTTAAATGAGGTGTCATGTGACACCGTTGATCTTTTTTGATCTAACGGCTCTTAAACGAGGTGTCAAATTTAGTGTCAATGGATCATACCTCATATATATGTATATATATATATAGGGGAGAGATATTTTGACTCTAGAGTAAGACTTAAAAGAATTACTCTCCATCTCAACCATTGATTTCTGTTCATCCAACAGTTATTATTTATTTGAAATTAATAATTAATTAATTGGTATAGATAACCGTTAGATGGACAGAAATCAATGGTTAAAATCCATCTCAACCATTGATTTCTGTTCATATATATATATTATATATATATATATATAAATTAATAATTAATTAATTGGTATAGATAACCGTTAGATGGACAGAAATCAATGGTTAAAATTGAAGTCAAAAGATCTCTTTCTATATATATATATATATATATATATATATATATATATATATATATATATATATATATATATATATATATAGTAAAATGATTTGTAATGTGACTGCATATAAACATTGGTGCAGTCACATAAAAACTACATCATTTTTGATGGAAAAAAGGATGTTCGCATTTAAAATTAATTATAAAAAATAAAAATATTATATTTATTTCTACCTTTATATATATATATATATAATGTTTTATATTTATTTCCACCTTTGTATGGTTATTATTCTCCATATTTAATGTTTTATATTTATTTCCACCTTTGTATGGTTATTATCCCGTATTTAATGCTTTCACAATATAAAACGACGTAATTTTATATGACTGCACCAATCCTTAGGTGCAGTCACTTTACATCCACTATCTATACATATATATATATTGAAGTACATAATATGTAGTAATTTGTTTTCTAATTTTTGTTTTGAGGAGGGCTTTGTGATTGTTGGCTGGGTAGGGCGGTGCGGTGTGGGAGAGATGGAGAGCGCGTTGGGGAAAAGATCCTGGTATGACAAATTAACGTGGGAGCAGTAAAAATTCAGGTTGGGATGTCTGACACGTGGGTATCGTGTGTCTGCGTGATGTGACTTAGAGTGTGAAGGCACATGAGGCCCATCCACTTATGGCTCTCATACATTGCTTTTAGGCACTGAGTACTCAGTATCAGTTTCAGTATCTCAGTATGGCCTCTCCCCCTTCGATTCTTTTTTTTTTTCCCTCTTCAATTTTTTATTATTAAACAAATAAATAATAAAATAATTTTGTTAAGAGCTATATATATTCATATTTTTTAAAAAAAATCGAAGACCGCAATGAAAGTTCATTCAAAATTCTTCTTTGAACACAATATATATAATAATAGAGGAAAGTTTACTTTAACGCACATTTTTTAATATATGAATGATGATACGGATTATAATGAACCTTTGATGGAAAAGGAGAAAAGACGTGAAGAAAAAGAAAATAAAAAAATCGTTATTAATATGGAGGATTTGCCAAGAATATTAATTTGTATAATATAATATCTTAGAGAATAATATAAACCGTTAAAACGTTTCTCACCTAACATAAGATTTTGATCGCAAGGGCGGACCGAGTATGGGGTTAGGGTGGGCCCCCGCCCCCCATAAAATTTGGGATTTTTTTATAATATATGTAAAAAATGTGATGATGAAACTACCGTGTTGTACATGTTTTTTCCTTTAGTTTCCCATGCTTCTGCCCATGCTCTTACCATATTTTTCCTTGAGAACATCAGATCATCCTCTTCCTCCTTTCCGTGTTCCGTCCATTACCAACCTCCTTCTCCAGCCTTTCAATTTTGGCTGTGTAAATTCTAGAGCCAGGCAGAATCAACTTCCACTTTTCTAAGATCATTATATATATATATATATAGGACAAATTGCATTTGAAGATGGAGTTGCAACATTTCGAGCTTGACATTTATCAACTACATCTGAATTATGTCAAGGGTTAGTAAGAACTGGAAAGTCCATCATTTATCCTCTTATTGATAGAATGATTAGATTTTACTCACTCTTCCAGTTTCTACAGCAACTACTAAAAGATCTTTCTTAGCTGTGAAGATAATCAAGACCAAGCTTCAAAATAGAATGGAAGACCAATTTCTTGATGATTCTTTTATTACATGCATTGAAAAAAGAAATTGTTTTGAGTTTTAGCACAGATTCAATTATAGATGAGTTTAACAATATGAAAACACGTAGGGCAAGAGTCAAGTGTAGTGATATTAATCTCTGCAATAGATTTTTTTTGATTTTTTGTATACTAAGTTTGTATTGTATTTCAAGTACTTTTATTTATGATATAATATTTTATTTTCGCCCCCTCTTATTAAAATTCCTGCGTCCGCCATCGAAGTGGTTATTTACATGTTTCAACTATGTCTTTCGGTTGTAGTTGAGCGGTGCGGGGTAGTGATCGCCCGGGGCTAGTAAAAGAGTAGCGCAAAGCCCGTCTACGTGTGTGCTAGGATTGAAGAGTGTGGTGGAATGTATACTATTTGATAAGTACCTTGGGATGCACCCCATCTAAAGCTAGCTTAAAGGATTAGAATGCACAAGGACTTATAAATCTCATATTAGTTGTCCATACAACCAATGTGAGATTCCAAATCTCATACCTGTTGGGCCCTCCTTCAATGCTAAGCTCATTTGAGTGATTTTCTTAAAATACCCCTAACCCTAATTTCCACCTCCTATAAATACTAATAGTTGGGGTGGAGGCTAGGTCACATGTGAGGATTTTTTTTTTTTAGAGAAATTTTGAGAGAAAATTGTTTGATTGTTTGAGCAAAGCTTCATGCTTTGCATTTGAGAGATCTTTAGGGAGTGTTTGAGAGAAACATCTCTAGGGTAGTTTGATTATCACCATTGTTGGAGAGGTTGTGTTAACCACCACATTTGTGTATTTGATTCTTGTAACCATTATTTTCATAGTGGATTTTTGATCTGGACTAGGTCCCGTGGTTTTTACTTCTTCATTGGAGAAGGTTTTCCACGTTAAAATTTGGTTGTGTTCTTCTTCTCTCTCCTATTTGTTTTTGATTTTTCCGCTGCGCTCCCGACCTGGTGATATTCAGGCCGAGGTACTACCGAGATCCGAGCTTCGGATCTGGTTGATTGACTTCCGCATAAAAAGCTTCCTAGCCGAGTTTGAGGGAACCGAGTTCCCAACAATACCTTGCAAATGGATCATAATATTCCATCACGCTCCACAACCTTGGTGCACATGCGGGTTGGCTTTGCGCTAGTTTTTTACTAGCCCCAGGCGATCAATGCAATGCCGAGTCACCGCCCGTGCCGCTTGATTGCAACGGGAGACATAGTGGAATACTCTGATACCATATAAAGAACCACTTCAACTCAAAACCTTAAGGTGTTGGGTGAAGACTTTTTAACCGTTTATATTATTCTCTAACATAATAATTGATCTAAACCAATTTCACGCGAGATATAAAGTTCAGTCTATACATGACACAAGCGGCACAACAATTAAGACTCCAAGGTCAAGGAATTGCGGTTATCATATGTCAATATCATCTCGCAGATATTCACCATATCAACAACTCAAAGCTCTATAGTTACCCTAATAGCTTGTCTATAAAGCACATGATTCCAGTTACACGAAATAATCGTTAAGAGCCACTTTGATTGACCAATGAGATTAAATATCATCGTACTAAAACACTAGAAGTAGAAAAATTAACCACAGGCTTGAGACCCAAGTATGATTATCTAATATATTTTATCTTAACAAAAGCTGATAGCTCACGTACTCACATAATGACTTGAACATCAAAGTGTCTTTTCGATATTCCTCATTTGTCCTGGCCAATTAAAACATTTAGCCTCAAATTCTTCATCTTGCATAGTATCCAACACAATCACCATCGTGCAACACTCGTTCCAACAAAAACCGTCATGTGTGATCAAACCCAATCCTTAATGGTCTAATCAAATAATAAAGTGGAACAAGCAGTAGGATTCAAATGCTCTATTAATTTTGAAAAATTTATCTTTTAGGGCATGTTTGGTCCATAATATAGGATAAAGTCTGATAGTATAAAACTTGATTAAATTTTAATATTATCTAGCGTTTGGTATGGTATTATATAAGATAATATACTTCAATATTTTAAAAATTAATATATTAAAAAATTATTTTAATATATAAATATTGAAATGATATATTAGTTATTAAGAATTGAACTTATAAGCAATATTAATACATCAACCCCTTATCAGGCCTAATCCACCACTCCTAAGCCGAATTAAGTTATATATCATTTTGATGTATAAAGGGATACTGTTGTATAAGCTTGTACTATACGATGGTCACACCAAATAACTGAAAATGTCATAACGTATAGTATAGGCTTATACTATCAGATCTTATACATCACACCAAACAAACCCCTAGAAAACCACGTATTCCCTAATATGTCCAAAAACATTTGTTTGGGAAATAGTTGAGTCATATGGTAGGAAATTGATTGTTTCATGTTATAGATACAACCAATGTGGATCCCACCATTTTTTTCCTTTTTTATTTATTTTAAAAGTGATGGGGTCCACATTGATTGCAACTATAACATGACACAACTAATTTCCTATAACAAGATACAATTATTTCCTAACATTTATTTACTATAGAAGTTTTTATATATATAAAAATTCATTTTAAATTTGAATAAAATAATAATAATAATAGTAAACTTGATGTATCTATCATTGCTGAATTTGCATAACGTGGAAATGTGTAAGAAGGAGTACATTAGTACAAATGGAGCAATGTTTAATGTACGAGCCAGCCATGCATTGTCCCTTCCTTGATGCACTATTTCTGCACTCATTTTTCAGACTGACAACTCCTCTTCCCCATTCTTTCTCCGATTTTCCCATTTTACACCTTATTCATTCTTCCCTCCATTGAGGGCACAAAAGACTTTTCATATCCAGACCGCCACACATGGAGCGAAGGATACGCTGAAACGCTCGCAGGGTAGCGTGTAAAGCAAGGTTTTAAGGAACTGGGGTCCACTTTTCCTTTGTTTGCATCCTCATCAAGGAATAAATCTTTGGTCCTATTGTAGCACCAAAGATTCAGTACATCCAACTAATGAAAATATTATACGTCAGTGAAAGTTCTTTTTCTTTTGTTAAAATTTTCCTCTTATGTGTAATGGTCCTATTTATGAGATGCATTGAATCTGGGTGTTACAGTAACACCAAAGACTTATTCCTCATCAACCGGTCTTGATTATCCCTGTCCGTTGATTGGATTTCCTTTTTCCATGCATACGGTCAAAATAATTTCCTTTCTATTTTTCACTAGACATGACCTTTCACTCTTTTTGTTTTATCTTATCGTATCTGTAATTTTCATGTCACTGTGAATGACTGAGACTAACCACGATTGCATTCAAGACTTTCGTTTCTTCCTCGGAAATGGAAATATTTAATATGTTCTAGGATCATTGAATTTTTTGGTGCTCTCTCACAATATTAATTTTTTCTTTTTTTTTACCCTTATTATTTTCTCATTTTTTCCATTTTACCATCTATTTATATTAAGAGACCACCTAAAAATGGTGGTATCGGTCTACTTTAAATAACCTCCTCGGAAATTTCCCATCATCCATTCATTTTTTTTTTACTCATGAATTAATTTTTTATGATGACGGTTATATTAATAATTTTTTTTATAAACTTACATATTAGAGTAAGGATATTCTAACTACCAAAAATTCTTATTATTAACTTATTATCTATCACCTCACCATTGAATCAAATAGAAAAAATATTAAAAAGTTTTTGAAGAGAGAGAAAATGTTAATCTAATGGTGATTAGATAGGTAGTAAGTTGGTAGTAGAAAATTTTGGTAGTGAGAATATTCCTCATCTACATATTATACTATATCTTATGAGTTTTGCATTCATCATTTAATCATTTAACATGACACATTTTTTTTCTACACACACAATATTTTGTGGTGCTCACTCTTTTTGAAGCAAAAAAAAAAAAAATTAAGGCACGCAAAACGAATCTCTATAATATGACACAATTACTTTTTCTATCACATAACTCTTATAAAACCCATATCTTATTGAGGAGACTTTACTTAACAATATTTCAAGGTAAGATATAATATAATTTATAAAAAAAAAATTATAAATATAATATTTCCCCACCTTTACACACTTTTCTGTCAGACTCGATGATAAAAAAATTGTTGCTTAATTGGACTGGAATTTCTCCTTTAACGGATGCAAAGAATGGGTGTTTTAATGTACCTTTTTTTCCGCATCTCATCACTATGGCTTTTCAATTGAAGAAAGAAACGACATTAGGTATTCACCCAAAAAAAATAAAAAATGCTTACTAGTCAATTAGCATTTAATTAAAATTTTGGTGGTATAATTATAAAGTTTTCCTTTCTTTCTTTTGTGTTTAACGTAGAAAGTCTAAGATTTAATGTTAATAATAAAAAAAATATCAGAATGTTCACCAAAAAAAAATATACGTTAAAACAGCTTTTTTTTTTTTTAGGATTCATTTTTTCTGCCGTCAATTTAGATAAATTATCTACATTGAGCCCAAAATGACATCGTTTTTAAGACGAAAATCAAGGTATTTTTATAATTATAATTTATTTCATGAGAAAGATTATATTTACAACCTATTTTTATTTACAAGCTCTTACAATCATATCTTAACCGTTGATTTATGCCAATCAACGATTATTATTTTCGCAAATCAAACTCTATTAATTCATAATAAATGATAGTTGTTTATTCACAGAAATCAACGGTTAAAATATGTTTGTAAGAGGTTGTAAATGAAAATAAGTTGTAAGTATAACCTTCCTCTTATTTCAGAGTTATAATAGTTTTTCTAATTATCATTTTTTTAATTTTTCAATTCAAAACGACGTTATTTTGGAAGCGAGTGTAAATAACTTATCTACCTTCACTATAGAAACATTAACACTTTTTTTTTTTTTTTATAAACACATTAAAACCTTTTTTTCATTACCTAAAAGTTTAAATTAGATAAAAACTTGTCTAAGTTATAAGAGAAGACCATTAATCTCTAACAATTCTATTATGGACGACCCATATTCTAAAAGATCCAAAAAGGATAAATAATAAAGAGAAAAATTAAGGAAAAATTCTTAAATTATATTAATGATAGTACGATAGCTATGGATCAAGTATTTGATCCCTAAAATTCCACCAAATGTCTAAAATTTCACTACCCATTAAAAAAATCTATAAATAATATTTAAAATTTATAGGTATGGCACACACAAACACTCTCTCATTAGCTATCACTATGCACATGTCTCACCCGTTGATTATATCATCTATTGTAGTGCACAATGATCGACTTACACTCAAAGGTATTTCATTCGTAGATACCCGAAAGAGGCATAGATCAAATATAAATTCATTAATCTTTGACTAGATATCTCTATCCCAAGCATATAACAAATTCAATTGAAAAGGTTTAACTGAAATTTAATTTCAACTAAACAATTATCTTAAAAGAATTAGTAACTTAATCGTAGAGTCCAGTTAAAAAGAAAATAGAACCTTGGATTTCATCATTTCAAAGTGTCTCATATGAGAAAAATGTTGCCTTTGTTTTTTATATATTTTAATTTCAATAATGATTTAATTAACATAGTCCAGTCAATGAAAAGAAAACGATTAAATTAAGAAGGTAATGGAGTAATTTTCACCCATCCATGTTTGGTTTCAAAACTTAGCAATTACGCTTTAAGGATAATCTTACAACTGGCAATAGGTCACCAAGAAAGAACAATTAAATATGCATTTTGTAATGTCAGAGTCCAGGATTAAATTTTAAAACCTTACACGATGATCTAACTCAACTAATAGTACGTATCTGGATTTTTTAAATTTTACGAAAAATATTTTTTTAAGTTCTCTAATTAAAGTATAATTCATTTTGAACATAAAATAAATCTAATTCAAATGTATACCAAATTTCGAGAATAAAAACAACATTCCAATACTCACCAAAAAAAAGGAGAAAAAAAAACAAAAAACAACAACAGCATTCCATTGGACTAAATGTTGACCATTCTGTTTAAATTTTTCTTTGTGAAAAAATTATAAAACGTCATTTTCTAAAATCAATATATAAATACAATGTTAGGATACCCAAAAAAAAATAATAATTAAATAAACACAATGTGAACATGGTGTTAGCGTGTATATGTATGTCTACATTTTCATTAAATATTCCATTCTCCCCAAACATCCCACAAAATGTGTTGTTGAAAGCACTCGTTTACCAAATTAATATTGTTCAAAATTCAATTAACTACGGTGATGCTTCCCTTATTATCCATGTAATCAAAACCATTCATAAATAGCATTTTAAAGAACATGACTACAATTTATTATTGTCTGATTCAATTACACCTAACGACTTGAAGTTCTAAGTTCACACACACTGTAGAGCATTTGCCTCGAAAGAGTTAGGAAAGGTTGGTGCATGTATAGCTTGATCCAGCTAATTAAACTTTCTAAACAAAGAAATGAAACTTTTTTAATTACCCAAAATCAAATCAGCTTTCAGCATGAGTAAGCCATGGCTCTTTTTTTAATCCAAAAAGCAATTTTGAATTTGTGTTGTCCACTTCAATGCCATTCAGTATTTTAATTATTTAATGAATGTATGACTATATAATTAAGTAAATCAAATTATACCCTGGCATTGTCGTTACCGCCAACAAAGCTATATATCTAACTTCTAGGAAACCTTCTTTAATGGGATAATCATTAGTGGAAAATATACTTAATTTGATTGGATTAGCCAATTGAATATAATTTTCTCTGAACAGGAACATTACTTGACAATGTCGAATCCATAGTTTATTTGTTAGATTACATGCTTAATTAACCTAGTTTAAGGTATTTGTCCCGGATCTTCCTCAGATTCTAGATCTAGTGGTTGCCGGTAACTAGTTTATTTGAGAGGAAAAGAGTAAATGTTGTAGAAGTTTCAAAGTTTTATTAGGAAAATACCTGGCTATTCCTTGAGTTTACAAGCGTTTTGGAACTAATTAGGGTTTTATTAATCTCATGTTAAAGGAGATAGTTATCTCATGTCATAGAGATAAATTTGTGGGCTCCACCACCTGAAAAAACAAAAAAACAAAAACAAAAGAAAAAGGTGGCACAGTTCTCGAAGGATGTGTAGGACAGAGAACTTATCAGATGTAAAATGAGAATAGTTTTTCCCAACTAATTATATTGTTTGTACATTAGTAGAATAATCCACTTGAATCTTGGGATAGGACCAACATAGAAACCTAGGATGAAACTGTATTTGATGTATCTTTGTATATCGTTTTAATTAATTCCCATTGGCTTAAGTTTCGATGATTTTCATGTGATTTGCTTTAGAACTTGACGAAAATGCATGAGATCTTACCGCGAGGTTTTTTGTTTGTTTTTTTTTTTTTTTAAATGCACATGAACATAAAGACATAAGATGTCAAACTGTTCTTGCTGAAATTTTGCTGATCAGTTGTTTATATATGAAGTAATAGTCAATGACTTTGAAACTTAACCGCACGTACACAATTTAAAGGAATAAAGAATATAGGGAACTACGGATTAAACTATGTAGTATCTGTATTAATTTTTTAAATACTTATGAGGAATGGATTTCACCATATGTCTTCAAGTTTATATATACTAGGTTTTTATATGATTAGATTAATTAGGTTTTCTCTCTCGTTTTATTTTTTTTTTTTTTTTTTATTTTTGGGATAACTAAATGGTGGCAAAGTGTGAAACCACTCAAGTCTGGAAAGTTGTTTACGGTAAAGTCTTAGGCCCCTACCAAGTGGGTGCCTCCAGGATTCGAACATTTCCCACTTCATTGACATGGAAACATTCTGAGGCTAGCCAACAACTGCTAGACCAACCCACTTTGGGTATTAGGTTCTCTAACATCCACAATCATATCTCTGTTTTTTACTTTGAAATGATCATTAATAGGATTATACGGTAAATGAAAATCACATGTCACGTTATCAAACAGTGGTGAAGCCAAGGAGGTGTGATCACCCCCCTCAAATTCATCAGACATTTATCTTAGACTACATGCAGACTTAAAAAAAAAAAAAAAAGTTATGTATAACATAAGTTTACCCTCTTCATTTTAAATTACAAATGAACAAAAATGAATGATCTAACTCTCGAAGAAGGAATATATACTGCTATTGAAATTATAATTGTAACCTATAGGGCAATAAAGTAACGTTAATTTCTTGTTATGCAAATTATCGAATAATTCCTCCTATACTTCCTTTTTGGCTAAACTAATATAACCCTGATCTTTTTTTTTATGGATATAATAGTAGTATTGAGGTTCGAATCTATGACCTTATACAGACTATCAAAACCTCTTACGATTAGACAATCCTAATGGCTTAATACAACTCTTACCTTACTTATATAAACAGATAAAGGAGCGGGTAACAGAAGAATAAAAATTTCCGATAATATTTAACAGTAATCCAACCAATGTACTCAATGGAGATAAAATTAGAAAGCTTATAGTATTTTAATTAACAAAATTATACTCAAGAAAATTTCATCACGATACTGGAGTATGGTTAAATGTGCAAGTTGATAATTTGCTATTTATTTATATTTCCTTATTTTATATGACACGTATAATTATAAAAGAAAGTCATTACCTACTTGCTCATTTTTAATAATTTCCCCCTTTTTTTTTTTCTCTTTTCATTTTGTTCCCATACCAAAGGCTAAGGATTGACGGAAAATGGAATAAATAAAATGAAAGGATAAAGAATAATGATCTGATTACGTATCTCACAGCATACTATATGTTTTCATGAATTGATTACTTTCATTCATTTATCTTTTAATTTTATTGTCAATTCGTATTCTCACCAAACAACTGGATCATAAATGGAAAGGACGTACACAATTTGTTCAAACCTAAATTTAGCCATATTGAGCTAAAAAAGTTCTCATTTGGAAGTATATAGAATTGGGTTGTGATGATGAATCTACGTATGCTTGAGTTTTTCCATTAAGTGGTTGATATTTACCAGTAATTCTCAATTACTGCGAATAGTTGTGGCTGATAATTGAGGCGAGGAAGAATGAGAGACTTATCTTGTTATTGAGAATCAAAACAATCTTGTGTCTTATGCGAATTAATTGTGGCATCAAGGAGCAAAACTTTGTGCTTAATGATGTCAGTGTCCATTAATAAAATGCAACATAACCAATCCCTATAGTGACAAGGAAAGAGTGAAGAGGAAACTTGATATGGATTTGATTACCTTTATTTTCAAAGTTATTAATGATGAACATATTTTAGTGGGCTTGCCTTGGAAGGGACCTAACCCAATTGGATTTAAACAACTCACATCTCATACGATACTTGGATTCGCGATGTTGGGGAGAACAACTTAACAAACTTGTCTTCTATCTTTTTTCTCCATAAGCATCACTTTTTTTTAATTAAAGAAAAATAAGAAAAATGAATCTTTGAATGAAGAATATGTTCAACAATTGAGATCCGTACGTGGTCCATAATTTGATGATGGGCTTTGCTTTTTTAAGGGTTTCTTAGGCTTTCCTAATTAATGAGTCGATGATAGAGGCATAGAGCACACCTTCTATGCATGCCACTTTTTTTTTTACATACGTATAAAAATTAATCATGATATGTAAAGCACAAGTCACAATGACGCTATATTTCAGAGATGTGAAATTGGGTCCTACGCTTTGTATATTTTCATGTTCTTATTCTTTTGAAATATATATCACTACTTCAAAAAGATTTCAATCATTTTCATTACTTTTGTAAAATCTAAGAAGTCTTTCTGTTGCTCCAGATATATTCTATCTATTACCTTCTCTCTCTTTTTGGTTTGGGTTGGGGTTGGGTAAACACTAAAATATTAACCTTTCGTAAGCGTTCAGATTAAATCATATATAAGGTCATTCCAAGTAATCAATAAACCATGGGCAGAGAAAATTTGAAATGCATAACCTCCGAGGGTAGCTTAGTTGGCAACTAAGTTCCCAAGGGTTTGTTTGAGTCAGGGGTTCAAACTTTATCTCAAGCAAATTCTTGGAAAATCTTTGGGGCTAGAGGATGTGCCTCCCTCATCGATTGAGGATTAATCTCATTTTTTAAACTCAATTCACCCGTTGTGAGGGGCTAGCCTACAGGGTTGTACCCTGAAGGCAAGATGACTCGAGGAAGTTGAATGAGGATACCTCCAGGTTATACTGAATTTTTTTTTTTGAAATGCATGGTAGAGGCTATCCGTGCAAGCCGCTTCCCCCACTGAATAAAACCCAACAAAGAAACAAAATGGGGATCTTACTTTAGAGGATAACTACTTTTGAAGTAGAATACTTTAATTTAGGCATGGAGCATAACCAAAGTGCAATCAACTACATAAAAATAGAAGCATTATCTAGAGCTCATAATATTCTTGTTTATTTTCCAAAGATTTGATTCGAGATGCAAAATGAAATATTTTAACCTTTAAATTACACGTTGCCCGCTTAATATTCACCACCGTTCACTCATAATCATATCATATAACTAATGTTACTTTTTTTAATATTTATTCTTTCAGTTATTTAATGCCTAACAACTCAATCCCGGTTATTATATCTTCTTCCATAGGCTTCCTCTGCAGATTTGTATTTTGTATGGTGTTCTCCTGTATGAATCTTTTCAAGTATAAGTTTTAAATAATCTGATTATGTGAAAGAACATAACGATTTATTTATAGAATAAATGATTAACAATTGAAGTAATAATTTTTATTTACTCGTCTTATCAACTTTAATTTAAAATTAAAATTGTGACAGATAATGTAAAGAACCAATTCAACCCAAAAATTTAAGCTCTTGAGTGAGGTTACATTAATGATTTTATATATCTCAACACGCCCCCTCACATGAGAGCCCACTGGGCTTGAATGGTGGACAATGCACAGGTCCACCTACCTGTGCGAACAAAGAAATTCCACTTGAAAGAAAGTGGGGGGTGGCGAGGATTGAACCCGGGACACGAAACTCTGATACCATGTAAAGAATCAATTCAACCCAAAAACTTAAGCCGTTAGGTGAGGTTACATTAATGATTTTATATATCTCAACAGATAATTTATGAATAATTAATTAATTTTTTTCGCATAACATAATCATGTTAAAATAAGATACCATAATTTATTGACATGTTATCTAATCAATAATGTCATTAGTTTGTTTTTTTTTTTTTTAACACATATATTTGGGATAATGCAAGAAAGAGTTTAATCATACCAATTAATGTTATTTTATTGTAAAAGCACAATTTAGCGGAGTTGATGATTGGATGGACAGGAATCATATCATCACAATGGAAGATTGTGTTAGCACTTTAATGTGCTGGTGAATTTTTTGTACTAGATGACAAGGAGAAGGTCGTCTCTCTCTCTCTCTAGCTCCCACTGTACTTTTCTGACTCTCTCTCTCTAGCTCCCACTGTACTTTTCTGAACAGATTCAAAACTTTGTTTCGTAATCGAAAATTGACAGTTTAACCCCCAAAAATAAACGGCTTTGTTAATCTTATGTGACACCGGAGAAATTTTTTCATATTACGAGACAATCATGTGTTGGAATCATCACTTATAAAAAAAGAAAAAAAAATACGAAAATTGATGTATGTGTAAAAGAGAAAAATACTCTCTTACAACATAAGATTATATTCTCCAAAAAAAAAAACTCTTTTTTAAAAGATCATTTATCTATTAATTTTATTTTAATAAAATGTTAGTTTTTAAATAAAAATACATGAAAGGAAACTACAAAATGAAATAGATGATTTGATTCCTTTGGTGGCTGCTCTCTCCCCTTATCTATATATTATTTGGTGATGTTTGATTTTCATCAGCCGTGCGCATGCAAAGGATATTTGACATTATTTATATGAGAAATAATAATACGAAGAAAATTTCATTTCACATATTTTACACAACTCTATCGCAACCACACACTTTTTTTTTTTTTTTTTTTTTGGAGTTTCCTCCAAATTTCCTGTTACCTGCATGGTGGTGTACATTTCCATAGAGCTCTATTAATCAAACAAAACAACATGAAGCACTTGTCATTATTTTAATGATCAATTATTATTTGATTTTGTCATGATAGGGATCTCTGTAAAACTTAAATAAAATACAAATTTGAAAGGAAATAGTCGATGGTAAGTTCGGGGGTATCTAGAGTTTATTCCACCGACTACAAGGACTAAAATTCCAAACCCAAAATTTAAAATAAAGTATTGAGAATAAGCATAGAAAGTGAAAGTTTGGGGGTACATGCATGGAAAGAAAAGACCATTGAAGTTGAAATGCGAAAGGAAGAGGCCAAGTCACTGTAAGAGTCTTGAATCTCATTTGAAGTTCCAAGATAGAGTTTGATATGCAGATTTGGTCTTGATTTGGTCTTTAATGATGCAACCAGCCAAATATGTCACCTCACCTTTAACGTATTGGTCATTTTCCTGTCAAGAGACATACACATACACATATATAAGTGTGTGTCTGGCTTCCACTCTATCAATTAGTAAGAAAAGCAAAGATTTCATTCTTATTTTTTCATTTATGGTGCTGAAGTGTTGAAGATGTTAGAGAAAATTATGGGAAATAACTGGATAAGGCAATATCCTATTTAGTTTCAAATGTAATTAGGATAATAGAAGATAAGGGTGATCCTTATCATAAGTTTAAATTTAAAATGTTACTTGACTCATTATATTTTGTTTTATATAAGTTGATTGGAATACCCCTAAGAAAATAATAAGAAGGGGGGATTTTAGTGTGAGGAAGTAAGCCAAAATCACTAAACCTCATTAATTTATTGTGTCATTTTTCTATTTACTTTTCTATCCCCTGTTTTTAACATGGCATCATGAGCAAGGTTATATTCAGGGACCTTTTTTTCTTCCTAATTTCGCTTCCTTATTCACCTTAACTTTCACCGCTTCGAAGACATACTGCAACAACAGATTTGTTTCAAGATTCTGAAAATCTTCCATTGCCAAGGAAGCACGGGCACTCCAAAAAAATAGGGAGAGTCGTGTCCGACACGGTGTCAGACACGCGGTCAACTTTTTTCGACACGTGAATTTGACTGAGTCTGACACGTTCCGACACGCTCCGACACGGTCAAATGGCATTTTCGTAAATTTTTAAATTTTTGTTTTTAATTTTTTTTAAATATTTTTTTTTAAAATTAAAATATAATAGTAAAGCTTCTATATTATCATATCAATTTTCTCCATTTTTTTCCTTTAAGTAAATAATAGATCATCTCAGCACCATCGTTGTCATTCTTGTTGCGCTTTTACTGTGTCTCCTCCTCCCTAATCTCTCTCTAATATGATCTTATCACTCTCTTTCATCCCTGTTCTTGTTTTTTTATATTAAAGCTTCCACCTTTTATAACGTTTGATTGTGTTCTTGATGTTCTTATTTTACAGTGTATTCTTTTAGTTTATGTTTTTGCCTTTTCTGAAGAACGCTGTTATAATTTTTGGTATTGGGTGTCGGTGAATTTTTGTGCTGCTGTTGCTATTGATTACATCAGATTTTTATTTTTCTTTCTCCCTTTATGTAACACCTTGGATTCCGACTTTGAATCAATTTTTCTTATGTGGTTTTTGATTGGAAATGAAAGTTGAAAGATAATATTTTGATGGGTATTATTAATTTTTTTATTTTTTTGTTAAATTTTGAATATTAAATGAAATATACACTATATAATTTAAAAATATTATTTAATATTAAAACGTGTCCCAACGTGTCGAAATCCATAATTTTTTAAGATTGACGTGTCGGAGTGTCGTATCGTATCGTATCACATGTCGCGTGTCGTGTCGGTGCTACATAGCCCATGACATCTTCAAGCATGACAGAGAAAATTAGGACCACCGAACCTACAAATTGTCTCGCCGCCACCCTTCTCAATGTTTGAAATTACATGTCTTAGGCTAGGGCTATCAAAGTCACTTTTAATGGTCGCTCAAAGATAGAATACATTACTGACTTTCCTCCGTCCACCATTAATCTAAAGTATGCATCGTGGAAGTTAAATGATAATCAGGTTATGACATGGATCTTTAATTCTATAGAACCTGAGGTCTACGAAATCTTTGTATATTATGATTCATCCAAAGAACTTTGGAATTCCATTAAAGAATACTACAGGAATGAAGACAATATGTCTATGGTCTTCAAATTGTAGCAAGAAATTTGTCAGGTGAGACAATAATCCTCCCAATTGTTCAACGAACACCTAGGCCAGATGAAGAAGATATGGGACAAACTGAAACAGTATTGCTCCACGACATCCACAATTGAGGAATATATTAAGCGTGAAGAACATGACAAGGTATTTATGCTTCTTGGTAGTGTGTGACCTAAATACGAAGGCGTTAAGCGACAAATCTTGATGACGAATCCATTTCCCTGCCTCGATGTGTAACACCATTCAACGGGAAGAAACTCGTCAACGAGTCATGAACTTTGATTAAGTTCTTGGAGGAGATCTTTCGAAAACCTTTGCACATCATATATCTGGTTTAAAAATTTATCTAGTATTCATCAAAATTATAGTCTCACAAATCTTTCTCTCATTGCATATATCGCTAATTGCATGATCGAGAGAGGCAGGGGCAGGGGGCGTTGACCAAGACCTCACTACGACCACTGCAAAAAGGATGGGCACGTGCAAGAACAATGCAGGATCCTTTATCCTCATTTGAAGCCTCAAAGAGAAAACCAAATTGGAGCACTGACCACATCCAACTTAAATGAGGAGTCATCTGAGTTAGAGAGCACCCCTGAAAAAATAGCACAAGAATTTCAAGAATTTCTTCATCAAAATTCCAAGCCCAGTGACTCCAGGTATTTGACTCATTCAGGTAAGCTCTTACCTCAACTAGTAATTTAACAAAATCCTTCATTACTGACTCTGGAGCAACAAAACACATTGGTTATAAATCTAAATTTATTTCAAACATATCTGAGAATTCTCATGGTACATCAATTACAATAGTCGATGGTAAACAAGCATATGTTAAGGGACTAGGAACTATCAATTTATTTGATAAACCTTCAAGCATTTTATTTGTTCCATCATATTCTTCAAATCTTTGATTAGTCGCTAAGCTTACCGTGAATTAAATTGTAATATTGTTTTTTTTTTGCCAACAAAGATAATATTTCAAGACATTCCGTCCTAGAGGAAGATTGGTGAAGACTCCCTTTAAAATGGTCTGTACGTATGAATAAAGAGTGTCATGGTTTAAGTGAAATAAAATCAAAATCTGAAGACTTAATCATATGGCATTAGCGAATGGGACATACTTTTGATAGCATTTTATATAGCATTGACTCTTCTTTTTTAATTGATACTACCTCTTGTGAAACTTGTCATTACTCTAAGCAACATAGATTTTTATGTAATAAAAGTTCAAATATTTCTCATAAAGTGTTTGATCTCATACATTTTGATGTTTAGGGACCTGCTCCCATTGAGTCACTAGATGAATTTAAATGGTTATGATAAGTCTAGAAATGTTTGGCTATACTCAATGAAGACTAAATCTGAAGTCTATCAAATATTCCAATATTTTTATCATATGGTCAATACTCAATACAACTATGGGATTAAGGTTGTACAGACAGATATATATAAATGCTCCTTTTCACAGCTTCCTTAAATCTGTATGTATATTTCATCAGCTGTCATGCGTAAATGCACATAACAAAATGACATAGCTGAGAGAAAAAATAAGCATATCTTAGAGGTGATCTGAGCCTTACTATTTCATGGCAATTTGCCACCCACTTATTGGTCATTTGATATCCTTACTAGTTGTTATTTAATTAACTTTACACCAAGTAGATTCTTGGTTTATTGTTCTCATTTATCTGTTCTTGTTGATAAACATGTTAAATTAACTTATCTAAGAGTTTTGGGTGCATTTGCTATGTTCTTCATCATCCAGTAAACAAGCTAGTATCAAGATCCAAGAAATGTGTCTTCTTGGGATACTCCTCAGTAAAAAAAGGCTATAAGTGCTATGATCCAGTTACTAGAAGATTTATTAGCTCAGGAGATGTTTTTTTGTGAAACTTCTATGTTTTTCTCTCAAAAGGATCAAAACTAGGGGGAGAACATGTTACTTATTTTTTATCCTCCTATGCCAACAACTCAAATTGAATTTGACAGTGCCAATACAGAAGGAACAGATGCAACAAATACGCACATACAAATTGAAGATAACAGAGGTACTTCCCCATCATCAATTCAATAGTAGCAAGTGAAACCTGAGGAAGCAGCTCAACAACAGTTGCGCAGGTGCAACAGAATCTTAAGGCCTCCAAACAGATATAAAGAATTTATTTTGAATGCTTCTTATCCCATCTAGAGCTATGTTTGCTACAATAGTATTTCATCAAAATAAAGATAATTTATTGCAGCCATTGATACTCATTTACAACCAACAACCTATGAAAAAACTTGAAAAACTCCATAACGGAGAAACATAGTTGATGAAGAATTAGATGCTCTTGAAAGAAATCAGACTTGGGATATTGTACCTTTATCCAAAGGAAAACATTGTGTTGACTGCAACTGAACCTATAGAATAAAATGCAAAAGTGATGGTACAATTGAAAGATACCAAGTTCGATTGGTGGCCAAAGGATAAACTCAAACACATGGTGTGGACTATAATGAAACATATGCTCAGGTAGCAAAGATGAACACAATTAGAGTTTTAATGTCAGTGGCTGTAAATCTCGATTGACCCTTAATCAAAATGGACATAAAAATGCATTTTTGCATGGTGAGCTTGAAGAAGTATACAAAAATCTACCTCTTAGTCAATCAATGATAGATCACTTTAGATAGACTTGTAAACTAAAAAAAGGAAATCTATAGTCTAAATCAATCACCTCGTGCCTGGTATGGGAAGTAAAGCTCAGCATTAATGTCCTTCGGCTTCAACTAGAGCAAATCAAATTATACTTTATTTTTCAAGCATTGCTCTTGATTAACCATTGTGGTGTTAATCTATGTTGATGATATTGTTATCTCAGGTAGTGATTTTGAAGAAATAAATAGACTTAAATAGTTCCTTAATAAAAGATTTGACATCAAAGATCTAGGACCACTCAAATACTTCTTAGGCATCGAGGTGGCAACTTCCGAAAAAGGCTTGTTCATATCACAAAGAAAATATGTTTGGGATCTGTTAAAAGAAACACGAAAGCTAGCGATTAAACCTGTTATACTCTAATGGAATATAACAACAAATCTAAAGGTGAATCAACTGCATTGTCGAATCCTCAGCAATTTCAAAGGCTGGTACGAAAACTAATATATCTAACCACTACTAAGTTAAATATTTCTTGCACAATGAGTTATATAAGTCAATATTTTCAAGCTCTCACCAATGGTCACATGAATTTAGTTGATAGACTTATCTATTATCTAAAGGCAAGCCCCAGGAAGGGGATATGGATGAAAAAGAACTACAATACTAATATAGTAGGATATGCATAAGCAAATTAGGCAGGAAATTCCATTGACAGAAAATCAACATTCGATTTTTGAACCTTGTGGGCGTAATTTAGTTACGTGGAAAAGCAAAAAATAAAGTGTTGTTGCAAGGTCCAGCGCTGAAGTAGAGTAAAGAGTAATGACCTCAGCAACCAGTGAGATTGTCTGGTTATGAGCTCTAATACATGACTTGATAAATGAAGGCTTAAAAAGACCTACAATACTATACTGTGATAACCACGCAACAATTACATCGCTTCAAATACTATCTTTCACGAGAGGACTAAGCATATAGAAGTGAATTGTCATTTTGTACTTGAAAAGGTTCAAGAAGGAATAATTGCTACTCCCTATACTCGTAATGAAGATTAGCTTGTCGACATATTAACCAAAGCTGTATTGAAATACACATTTTAGAATATAGTTTCCAAGTTAAATCTAATAGATATATTTTTTCAAACTTGAAGGGGAAGTGTTACAAGAGAGGAAGATGTTAGAGAAAATTGTGGGAAATCAATAGATAAGGCCATATCCTATTTAGTCTCAAATGTAACTAGGATAGTTGAAGATAAGGGTTATCTTTATCATAAGTTTAAATTTAAAATGTTGCTAGACTCATTGTATATTATTCTATATAAGTTGAATGGAACCCCCCCTAAGAAAATAAAAAACAGGGGGAGGCTTTTAGTGTGAGGAAGTAAGTTAGAATGACTCAACCTCATTAATTTATTGATATTCTCTGTTTTCAACATAAAACAATTTTAATGTTCATTTTTAGATACTATTTTTTTTTTTTTTGATAAAAATGTTTAGATGATATTCTACTTAACAGGAAACTTATATTAGCTCCATAATGTAAATGGAATTAATGTATGTCAATTACCATGTGACTATTTTTGTGCTCTATAAGTATTGTGTTCAAATACCATTTAAATTGGAAATGAAAAAAAAAAAGATTTTGAAAGAGCCACTGATGATGAGTCCGAGTGTATTTGAATTGAATCAATTAGGTAATCAATAAATCAGTGAATATATTTAAATCATTAAATGTATCTTTTATTCACTAAAGCGAGATATACATATGCATGAGAAGAAGCAACTAACTAGCCTTCTTTCCCATCAAATAAAAAAAATAACTACCCTTCCATTCTTTAAATTGGCAAGTGGGCTTTTGTAATTCTGATTGTTACTTCTATCAAATAATTTATTAATTGCGACTTATATCCAAAAGTGAGAAACTTCGACTTTGACTTTCATTTTGAGCAATGAAAAGTAAAAGGGAAGTAATAACCTATCATCTTCCTGCTAATTCCAATGCAATTTCTTCATGGTTATATAATTTGACTGCTAACTATGATCATGACTAAATTAAACAATGTCATAAGGCTTGGAATATACCAGACAGGTGTCTCCTGGGCATGGAGCAAATCTCAAGTCCTGAGATTGGTTGATTTTGTTCCGTTGAAATTGAAGTTGGAATTGTTCAAAACAAGGAACCAAGGGTTGGTAAGCACCAAACTACGTGCTAATTGTATTGTGACGTGGGTTTAGACCAAATGAAGTGACATCGAGGGACTTAAAATGAATTTAATATAAATCTGTCCCATCTTGTGTTTGAACAAAATTTAATATCCCAATTAATTTGTTTCCCTTGGTACAATCTAGTTTCATTTTGGGTAGACAACATTCAATGTATTGCCGAATATGTCTAGAGTCAACTATGAATTGTGAATAGGTAACCAAAAAAAAAAAAACCTTAAACTTAATTTAACGCCAGAGAGGCTTGTATTTCATTAAAGTTTATGTTGGTTATGTTCTCATTATTAATAATTATTTGTAAAGTCTTAAATGTAATTCACATCACAATTTTCTCTATTTCCTTTTTTTAATATTAATATCTTTTTGTTTTCTTATTATGCATAACCTTGAACTCTTCCTTTCTTATATTCTCTTTTTATGATATCGGATATGTTCATAGGCCCATTATGGAGTGGGTGGCTACATAAAGCCTAGGCGATGTTTCACGTAAAATTTTCCCTGTGTTCATGACTCTTAACCCAACCCCATGAAATGCTAACTGGGCCATTACTACGAACAATCATTCAATTAGTGGAAAAATCTAATTAACTTTTTTTATTCAGACCAAGTAAAAGTTACTTTGACAAGGAAAAAAGTATTTATTATTATAATTATTCAATAAAGTAGAGATAGATACTTTCTTTTACATCAGAGATCAGATTTGGTTGCGTAAGGAATATTTTGATGATCATAGTATGTTATAAAATAATATTATTATTAAACCTCTTCAAGGTTGAAATGTTTTCAGTAAACTGATTACGGCAGAAAAAAGTATTTCTGTATGACTGTGTGGCTCTCATCAGTCTGAATTTTGAATGGTTTAGATGCTAATTAATTTTGTCCATTAGTACACTTAGCAGAAAAAAGTAAAAATAATTCATCTCTTGCGAGCAACAATAATCACTAGGGATGTAAATGGCTTAGCCGGCCTAAGAGGGGCTTATTGGTCGACCTACATTAGGCCTGATTCGGCCTAATATACATAATCAAATAGAACATGGTCAAACCTAAAAAAAGTCTACTTAAATAGTAGGTTACAAGTTTTTTTTTGAATGTCAGACCTACAAGCCTACAGGCCCGTTATATCATAGTATTTATTTTAAATAAAATAATTAAATCATTATTTTAATAATTTTAAATAAATTAATATTATTTTAATTATTGAATGCCTAATAGACTTAAATAAGTTAAGAAACTTATGCCACAATTTTTATTTTTTAAATATAGATTAAATCAGATTTATTATCTGGGTTTATACAAAGCTAATGATTTTGTTTACAATGAAACCGTGTCACTTCAAATTAACGTGATTTTGTTTTTATTTATTGCATGACATACTTTTCAAATATGAATTTTGTGAGACCGCATACAAATGAAACCAACAGAACATTTCTTTCAATCTCAAATTTGTTGTAAAACTAGGTGATGATCCTTAAGTCCTTGTATAGACGTAAGAAAGAAGTGCCCAACAGCCCTTTTGCAAAAGAATATAAACACTATAACAGGCCCAATTTGGCCCACTCAAGCTAGTCTCTTGATTTAGATGGGCCATAGTGGGCCTTGTGATTAAACAGGTCTAGGACGTAGGATTATTATCTTTGAGAAGTCAATACATGAAGATGCTACACATTATTGCAAATGATGTGCTGAGTTTATTTCTCTCATGGGCAGTGAATTCACATTACATTACTGTTAGATCCCACTCCAACTTATTGGACTTTGAGCAAATATAAGATTTTGGTGTGGGATTTATATGAATTTTGGACTTTCCTACTTCACGGGCTAGTTTCTGGGATTAGGTTCTCCCAAAGTTTGTACCAATTACTCCATTTCAGTATATAAAATTTGATTTATATGGATTTTGGACTCTCAACTCGTTTCATGAAGCGAAGCTTTTGACCCACATTGGACACAGCACATACTAAAGATAGGTTGGAGAATTTCTCTTCTTTTGTAATATCTAGTAGGGAAATATGACAGGCTTGACCTTCAATTACCACTTAAATTTATGTTTCCATAGGAACATCAACGCACATGTCTAGGCCGGATAATATGTGATTCATTTCAGAATAGTTTTTTTATAAAATCACCAAGGTAACTAGGTTTTCTGTCGTAGTTGTTTCCAGTAACTATCATTTGCAAATCTTTAGTTACATGAACAACTAAGTACTAGAAATAAACAAAGCATTCTTTCTTTATGTGGATCAGCGTACCTGCAAAATGCTATTTAGCAACTTGGGTAGCAAAATTACCTATAGATGTATTCTTTAAGGATTTCTATGCTTGCTACAAATGTTGAGACACATAATAGAGAACATTAACATCATTCTATACAAGTGCTGCATAAGAAGATGACAGAACAACTTTCCACAAGTAAATAAAAATAAGAAAATAAGATATAAACATAACATGATTGTCCCTTAAAACTTAAAGCTTAAGGTTCTTTACAAGATTCATAAACTACAACAGGAATTGAAAAATCTTGGACCTTGTAATAGATGGATTCTATTAGTTTCAAGATAAAAAAGCATCAGACTATAACTTCATCTCAACATTTATTCTCTCTTTACTTTGTGAGGGAACATTTAAAACCGTTAAACATAGTCAGCCATGTGACAGAGAGATAAGAGTTATTCTCTTCGATGTTGACAAGGATAAAGAAACAGTGCCTGAATCTGAATAATTGTCACTATCAAAATGCTACGTTTTTCTCATTAACCTTCTGATAGGATTTCATGCTACTACTGCCTTTCATAGAGAGAACAAAATAACAACTTCCTTTTCTCATATGTCTATAACTTGCATGTAGTATTTGAGAAAGTAAAGAATGTTCCTATCAAAGTGAACAAAAATAGCATTACTGAAAAAAAAAAAAAACAACCAAAAGTAATTTCTCAAGTAGCAAATAGAAATATAGAATCTATACCTTAATGTGACTACTTTTGAAGTATGTGGTGCAATTTCGAGCCTACCTACACCCTCTTGTGCAAACAGGTTTTTGCACTCTACATTGCAATCACAGATTTTTAAAGTGCTCTGTTTTGTTTTGTTTTAATTTAGGGAAAAGTTCACCAATGCTTATGTGGTTTGCTTCGAAATCATCAATGTCCTTGTAGTTTTTTTTTTCTATCACATATGTCTCTGTGCTTTGTAATAAATTAGAAACCACAATGGCATATGTGATAAAAAAACATACCCTTTTACAAACCACATGGTCATATGTGATAAGAAAAAACCATACGGGCATAAGTGATTCTGGAATAAACCACGGGGGCATCGGTGAACTTTTCCCTTTAATTTATTCTCTTTCTTCAAATTTTGCCTTTTGGTTTATTATACTCAGCTTCCGCTTCTTCTTTTCCTTCTAGTGCATCACAAGTAAGTATACGTCCTTTTGTTACAAAAATGAAGGATACTTACAAAAACAAATAGTCATTCTTCATCACCAATTTCAATTTTTAACAAAAGGTTGTTACGCCATCCACTTCATAAACTCTTCTCAAACAAAACTTTACTAAAATGCTAGCATTTATATTCTGTGAGTTTGAGTCCTTCTTATATACTCAGTAGAGAACCCTGTCATTAGCGTTGTTGAATACCAAGAGAGAAGAGAGGAACATTTGAAAGTAATACTGTGTGTATCAACTACACAGCGGAGTCTATTATATAACTTAAAAGAAAGAAAATATAAACAGATATACTCGATGTGAGACTTCTATACTACTATTCTAAACTATCATTTACAACACTCCCCCTCAAGCTGGAGCATATAGGTCATATGCACCAAGTTTGTTATAAATAAACTCTATTCGAGGGCCCCTCAAAGATTTTGTAAACACATCTGCTAATTGCTCATTAGAGGGTACAAAGCTAGTTTTAATTTCACCAGCAAGAATCTTTTCTCGAACAAAGTGACAATCTATTTCTATATGTTTGGTTCTTTCATGAAACACTGGATTTGATGAAATGTGTAGAGCTGCTTGATTATCACAAATAAGAGTTGCATGTCCAGTGTCTCCAAACTTAAGCTCTCTGAGAAGTTGTTTAAGTCAGATGAGCTCGCAAGTAGTAGTCGCCATGGAGCGGTATTCTGCTTCAGCACTTGATCTGGCAACTACACTTTGTTTCTTACTTTTCCAGGAAGTCAAGTTGCCTCAAACAAAGACACAATACCCAGAAGTAGATCTCCTATCAGCCGGACAACCAGCCCAATCAGCATCACAGTACCCAACCAATTGATCATGACCTTTATCTTCATATTCAAGGCCTTTTCCTGGAGATGCCTTGATATACTTACGAATACGAATGACTGCATTCCAATGTTCTTGACATGGAGAATTGAGAAATTGACTGACAACACTAACTGCAAAGGAAATATCAGGCCGAGTGACTGTGAGGTAGTTCAATTTCCCAACCAATCTTCTATACTGCTCAGGATCTGAAAAGGGCTCCCCCTGATTTGGTAGAAGCTTGATACTTGGATCCATAGGAGTATCAACAGATTTTGAATTTAACAGAGCAGTTTCTTCAAGAATATCCAAAGCATATTTCCTCTGAGATATCACAACACCAGATTTAGATTGGGCCACCTCGATTCCTAAGAAGTATCGAAGTTTCCCAAGATCCTTAGTCTGAAAATGATGACATAAGTGTTGTTTCAATCGAGTGATGCCAAATTGTTGAACAACACTGCTAAATTTACCAAACCAAGCTCTTGGAGATTGTTTGAGGCCATAGAGAGACTTACGAAGACGACAAACAAGTCCTGACTCCCCCTGAGCAAAAAATCCAGGAGGTTGCTCCATATAAATTTCTTCCTCAAGATCACCATGAAGAAAAGCATTCTTGATATCCAGTTGGTAGATAGGCCAATGGCGAATAGCAGCCATGGCAATAAAAAGGCGAACAGTAGACATTTTCGCCACAGGAGAAAAAGTATCAATAAAATTCAAGCCAAAGACCTGAGTGAAACCCTTCACCACCAAGCGAGCTTTAAGATGATCCACTTGACCATCAGGTCCAACCTTAACAGCATAAATCCATCGGTAACCAACCACAGATTTTCCAGAAGGAAGAGGTACCAGATCCCATGTGCCATTATGATGAAGAGCACTCATTTCATCAATCATAGCTTGTCTTCATCCCGAATGTGAAAGTGCATCACCTGTAGTCTTAGGGACAAATACAGAGGACAAAGAGGAAAGGCAAGCAAAATATGATGGAGAAAGACGATGATAACTGAGATTGACTGCATACCTGGCCGGAGGGCGAGTATCACGAGTACCCTTACGAAGAGCAATGGGAAGGTCACTATCCGAAGGTGGGACCGAAGCCGTGGGAGGAGATGCAGTTGAATGTGAGTCCACAGATACATCTGACGAACTAGGCTCGATCTCATCAACAGAAGAGGTGATAGAAGGAGAGTCAGAAACATGGATGGGTAAAGACGGAAGGTAAAGAAGGTCACTTGGGAAGGACGGCTGTACAAAATCAGTATCCACAGGAGTAGTAGAGGATCCAAAAAAAAGGAACTGATTAAAAAAGGAGACATCCGCCGAGATAAAGTATCGACGTAAAGTGGGAGAGTAGCAACGGTAACCCTTCTGAGACTGAGGATAACCCAGAAAAACACATTTATGAGACTTGGTAGCTAATTTATCCAAACCTAGACCAAGATGATGAACAAAACACATAGAACCAAACACATGTGGAGTTAAAGGATATAAAGTTTGATGGGGAAATAAAATAGAGTGAGGTACCTTATGATTGAGAACAGATGATGGCATGCGATTAATGAGATAGCATGTAGTAAGTATAGCATCACCCCAGAATGTGTATGGAACATTACCATCAATTAACAAGGCACGAGTGGTTTCAACCAGATGGCGATTCTTGCGCTCGGCTACACCATTTTGTTGAGGTGTATGAGGGCAAGATGTTTGATGGAGAATGCCATGAGATGAAAAGAATTGTTGAAATTGATGAGATAAGTACTCACATGCATTATCACTACGAAAAGTACGAATAGGAATACCAAATTGAGTTTTTATTTCATTGTAAAATAACTGAAAAATAGAAAACAACTCAGACCGATTTTTCATTAAAATTAACCAAGTACACCTGGAATAATCATCAATAAAAGTAACAAAATACTTAAACCCTAAAGTAGAAGAATGATGACTTGGTCCCCAAATATCAGAGTGGACCACAGAAAAAGGAGAAACAGCTTGACGACTAAGACGACTTGGGAACGTACTACGAGTATGTTTCCCATACTGACAAGACTCACAATTTAATTTAGAAAGAGACGATAAATGTGGAACCATCTTCTGAAGCTTTGTAAGACTAGGATGGCCCAGACGAGCATGTATAGTAAGAGGAGAGTCCATAGTGGAGCAAGCTGAAGAAGATGGAAATAGTTGATAGAGGCCTTGAGACTCACATCCTCTGATAATCTCCTTCCCCGAACTCCGATCCTGAAAGATGACAGAGGTTTTAGTAAAAGAAACAACACAGTCAATGGATTTTGTCAAACGACTAATAGAAAGTAAGTTAAAAGGAGAATCTGGAACATAGAGAACATGATCCAGAGATAAATTAGGTAAAAGAAGAACTGTGCCAATACCCCGTGATTGGACCAGAGACCCATTGGCCATAGTAATAGTGGGAAAAGAACCAGTAGTACAAAGGGAAGTGAATAAGGACTTATTACCAGAAATGTGATCAGAAGCCCCAAAATCAAGAGTCCAAGGGCGTATAGAGTGCAACTGAGAGATTCCAACAAAAGAATTACCAGTGGGAGCAATAGATGTAGTAGGACCTGATGGTTGCTTCTTAGACTTATTACCAGCCGGAGACCCAGAAACATTGGAGACGGGAGAGTCCATAATCAAGAGTAGAGAAAAAAAATCCAAAAAGACTGATCACACAACTAACCGGAAGAAGAGGGATCTGTGCGTCAACGCAAAAAGATGTCGAAACAGAAAAAAAAACCGGATCCAGAATCGTCTCAGCAAGACGAAAAAATCGCAACCAGCCGCGATCGGAACGGAGGCTGCACGCGCCTCCACGCACCGCCGGTTGGAGGAGGGTGCTGAAACTTGCACGCGCGCGGAAGAAAAACCGCCTGCCGGAAACTGACAATAGAGACCGTTCCGGAATTTTTTTTTTTGTAAAATACGATGAATAGTGGGTTCACCAAAAAAAAAAAAAAATTCAAACGTTCCTTAAGCTCTTGATACCATGTTGAATACCGAGAGAGAAGATAGGAACATTTGAAAGTAATACTGTGTGTATCAACTACATAGCGGAGTCTATTATATAACTTAAAAGAAAGAAAATACAAACAGATATACTCGATGTGAGACTTCTATACTACTATTCTAAACTATCATTTACAACAAGCGTAAACCGCAAATTTTTGTATGTATTTTTTGAGTCTCGTTAATACGTTCATCTTTCGGATTAGTTGGGTTCAAATACTGTCATAACTTATATGGGCTCTTCCAAAACCTTTTTTTACATTTCCGATGCTCGAACACGGGACCACGAGCTAAAGGACACAATAAAACACATTGGTTTTGATAAAATTAGTTTTTGTTTAAATTATTTTAAAATTTATTGTATCTTGTAAATTACCAAAATAAATTTGAAATATTTTAAATATTATTCGGCAGAAGGTAAAGAAGAATTTTTGTATGCAAGTAATGAAATAAATAAAAAAATAAAGAACAAAAGAGCTTGAAATTATAGATGCTAAAAAAAGACTTTTTTTAATATGAAAAATAATCAACAACTTTTAATTTAACAACCCAAACATATTTCCAAAAAATAAAAATAGATTTTATATAAAAAAACTGTTTTCAAATATAATCTCGCAAAACCAAATTTGTAGTTAATAATATTTTGATGTTTGAAACCATGTTAATAAAATCAGAACGACCCGGTGGGGTCAATTTTGGAATCGATAAATTGGTCATATAATCGGTCTGATTAAAGTAACGGACCGGCCATGCATTAGCCGGTGACCCGATAAATTGGTCATACAATCGGTCCGGTTAGTCGGTGACTCAGCTCGGTCCCAAAAAAAATTTCCAAAAGATTTTTTAAAAAAAAAAATTCATAATGGACATATTTGATTATTTTTTGCTTATTGATTTACATAGGTTATGTACCTACAATACTAATTGTTATGGAGCCGTATAGAGGGCCCATAGAATGACAAGACCAATAAGAGACAATCTAAGATTTAAATCAAGTATAATTATGGATAGTATCTGTTAAGGATACTAATCCTAGTGTGACAGCATAGCCGAACAGGTCTGGGCCCTCATCAAAGGCGCCAAAGGCCCCGTCATACTACCCACATGTAATCTCTATAAATATAAGGTAAACCCTAAAGGTACATTACGCTCTCTCTTACTGTTATGCTGTCACTGTGCGCGCACACACACCCTCTTGGCAAACGCCGTTATTAGCTCGTTGTGCACAGTGATCTGCTTGACTCAAGTGTATCTCTTTCATAGATACCTTGGAGATGACACTAGATCCAAGATTAACATATCAATCCATTGGGTTGGACATCTTTGTCTCTAAGACAAAACACTAATATTATCTCAATTATACACTATGCAGAAAATTTTGATTTGATTTATAGGTAGAGATATCGTTTACTGAATCTGAAACCCTTTATCACGATCATTATATTTTTGTTTGATCCTTGGATAATAATGTGTGATTTATTATTTTTTATATTAAAATATTTAAAAAAATTATCATTTTTTAGATATTGGAGTATGTTTAAAATATTTTAATTAAATTATAGAATTACATATATTTATCGAATCATGTGGTTCTATTTAATTACTTATACTTCGATTGGGTCAAACACCGAACCGATTTCAATAATATTGATTGAAACAGATTTCAATGACCCATAATTGGTAATTACGTGTTAATTCAGTTCAATTAATTAATTAATTTTTTGACTGGAATTTTTTAGAAACCTTAATATATATATTTCTTTTTTGAGTACAGATTATAACATGTGCAGTTGTGAATAAATTTATTAATCAAGAGCGATGCGACATGACATCACTCCTATTAAATTTATGTATGTATATCTAGTACTAGAGAAAAAGAAAAGAAGAGATGTCGCAAAAAGTAATGTTGGAGTTTGTTGACCATTATGACATAAAAACGACAGTAGCCGTCCAACTTTGCTAGTTGGAAATCGCCCTGGAAGACACCTAGACACCCAGCTGGCTTTGATCAAAACGACAGCAGCCACAGGAACCCATCGTTAGTACATCCGTCGCATGGAATTGGATGTAATTTTTAGATTTTACATTACCTATTACTGGTAATAAATAAGTACAAAACGAAAAAAAAATCGTTTTTTTTCCTATCTCTAGTATGCTAACCGTTGAGGTGGCACGTTCTTATTAGTCTGTTGCACATATATCGGTAGTATATTAAATTTTTTCCAGCCACATATGCAAACTCAGTAATCAAGCTGCCGTTTTTACTTTTAGGCTTTGTTTGGGAGTTTGGAGGGGAAGGAAAGGAAGGGGATCCAAGGGGGAGGGAGGGGAAGGAAAGGAAGGAAATTAGAGGGTATTCTCTCCCCTTGTTTGGGAGTTAAAAAATGGCAAGGGGGGAAATGGAGGGTTAATGAGATATTTTTACCATTATAGTCATTTTCAAAATTAATATAATTATTATATTTTACAAACTAAATTAAATTTAAAATTCCTAACAAAATTATTTATGTACTTTTCACAATATTAAAAAAGATAATATTTCTTATGAAATTTCTACGCTAGAAGCTACGAAAATTGTCACAAATTTTTTTCGTCAGAATACTCTTCGTCGAAAAGCAACGAAAAAATTTCTCACATGGAAATTTTTACAAAAATAAATTTTCTATCGAAATTTAGTTTCTGGCAAAAGTTTTGACGAAAATGATTTCCTCCATGAAATGCTTTAAACAAAAAAAATATTTCGTCAAAATTTCGATGGAAATGTGTTCTGAAGATAATTTTGTCGGAAATTGTTTTGTCAAATATTTTGAGGGAAATGTTTCATTCGAAACTTTCGACGAAATTTAGATTCTGTAAAGAATTTTGACAGAATATTTTTTCCGTCAAACATTTTAGTCGAAATATTTTTCGTCAAGTTTATTTACGGAAAAATTTTCTGTTGAGATTTTTTGACATAAATGTGTTCCGTTGAAAATTTTGATGGAAATATTTTTTATCAAAACTTTTGACGAAAATATTTTCCATCGAGGATTTTCAATGAAAATGTGTTTCCTTAAATATTCAACTGAAAGTTTTTGTCAAAAAGTTTAGCGAAAATATTTTCGTCGAAAACTTTTGACGGAATGTAAATTCTGTAAAGAATTTTGATGTAATTTTTTTCCAGCAAAAATTTTCGATGGAAATGTGTTGCATTGAAAATTTTGGTGGAAATATTTTTCGTCAAAAAATTCGATGAATATGTTTTTTTATGAAATATTTTGACGAAATTTAGATTCTGTAAAGAATCTTGACAAAAAAATTTGTCAAATTCTTTTGCATAAATGTTTTTAGTCTCAAATTTTGATGGAAATATTTTCTGTAAAAAATCTAGACGTAATTGTTTTACGTCGAAACTTTTCGGTAGAGATGTGTTTTGTCAAATTTTGGACGAAAATATTTTCGTTGAAAGTTTCAACGGGATTTAGATTCGTCAATAGTTTTGACTGAATTCTTTCCCGTAAAAAAATTATGTCAGTGATTATGACAAAATCTTGTTTCGTCTTTAGTTTTGACGAAATTTTTTTGACGTATGTGATTTTCATCAAAAATTTCATCACTATTTTTGACGAAATATTTTTTATCGATAAATTTTGTTGGTATTTGAGACTTTTCTAATAATGTCACGTTCAACAATGACTCACATTTATGTAGTTTTTACATTTTAATGCTAAGGGTAGATAAGTAATTTTTAATATTTCCCTCCTCAAACCCCCCAAATTGGGGGAACTTTAATTTTAGAAAGAAGGAGGGTTTTGGAGGATTTAGTAAAAACCCCCAATTCCTTCCCCTCCTTTTTTTAAACTCACAAACAAGGGGAGGGCTTATTAAAACCCTCCCTTTCCTTTCCTTCCCCTCCTAAAACCAACTCCCAAACAAAGCCTTAAGTTCTTTTGGATTTATTTTCTACCATTAGTATTTGTATGGTGTTTGTCTCTATTTATGTTTTTTATCAATTTACACGCAAATTCAATATTATTTTTCTGGTTCTATCATTAATATATGGTAGTCAGTGTCATAAGTGTCATATTAAGAGGACTGAACCTCAAGTTATACTCATAGTGTTCTTTTGTAACCAAAAGTTCACATGTTCAAATCCAAAAGTCAGTCATTTTTGTAAATATTACCCTTATTAATCGGGATTTAACGGGAAATGTTTTTTATGTTGAGTTTTATATTGTAATTGCACATAAATATTTGACCAAAAGTCACCAAAGTACTTGGGCATGACATTGTGACAATTCTTGAAAGGTTTATGCTCTGAAGGTGAGAAGAGGATGTCCAAAAGTCATGGAATATAAGCAGAAGATCAAAGGCAAATGCTATCATAGTTTGATAATAATCATTTTCATTCTTCAAAAGCCTTTATTTGCTAGGTTACAACTCCAACTTACTGTGACATTGAGAAGCTCAAGTGATTAGCATTTAAGAACTTTCAGCTATTTTACAGGCTTAATGAAATTTATATCTGCATTTAGTGGAATTGTCTAGGTCTTGTTTTGCATATTATTTAAATTTTGTAATAGCCATTTGGCTCCAAATTGGCGTACAATTTTTGTAAGACAGGTTTTAGCAATGTGAGAAATTCATTACTCCAAAATCCCAGAAGAGAGGCAATGTCTTGTTTGTTAATAGGTTTTATAAGAGTTATGTCGTACGAAAAGTGATTGTGTTATGTTATAGAGATTTGTTTTCCGTGCTGAAGTTTTTTTTTTTTTTTTTTTGCTTTAAAAAATGCGGGGCCCACAAAATGTTGTGTGTGAAGGAAATTTTTTGTGGTCAAGTTGTATGATGAATGCAAACCCTTTGTTAATTCCTATATTATTCAATAGCCTGTGTCCACACCATAATAATGTGGGGTGGGGCACATCTTGGCTTGGCAGCTGGCCCACCATATGTTTCAATTGTCAATAGAAAACTAAGCATAAAGCTTCATAAATTATAAGTACATAAAAATGTTTAGCTCTTGATCTTTTTTCAATAAATTTGTACATTATAACTCAACTGAATCTATCTCTGTGAAGTGTGACCTAACAAGTTGATAATATCATTTTTTTCAGATTTGACATTTTTTTCTCTTTAAAGGGCAAACTAAGGACAAAGCTCAGTGCATAACGCTTCCCAAATATGTGAGGGTTTAGGTGAAAATTGATTGTATATAGCTTTACTCTCGAGTTTTTGTAAAAAAAAAAGTTGTTTCTTATACTCCAACTCATGACTTATAGATCACACATGAACAACTTTAGTACTCTTTCCCTTTTGGAGTGTGAATTGGTTTTCCACCTAAGTTTATGGAATTGGTGGTATTGCATAGTCAGGCATAATACGAATGTTTGATGTATGTGCTTCATGATGTTTCCGAAAGTCAATTTTGTTATTGTTTATTGATATATTTTCCTTGTGGATGAAAATATGGAACTTTCCTGATTTATATGCAGTGTGAAACATTCATATTTCCATGGAAGCATTAACTGCATTGAAAAAGCAATTTATTAAAAACTATTTACATAAGTTGGGTTTTGAGTTCAATCATTGATTGATTTCCCAACTACGGATTGTGCTTTTCTTGATCTCTCTTGTGCACACCAGTTTGCAAAAAAACATAAGATTTCAAGCTTCCTTGGTGTCCTTAATTCTATAGGAGTCCTCTCCTTTTGGTTATGCAACTCTGCATTTTTTTTCCCTCAATTGAGCTCAATGCAACAGCAACAAGAACTTTGGTTATCACCTGAAGTCAAGAGATGGAACTCCTTTTTGCAGATTCAGGACAAGAACAAGTAAACTCAATTTCCTACAAAACTGATTTGATGTACAGAAAAATGTACACTTTCCCATGCCCCTTGATTTTACCCTGCCAACTTGTTGAACAAGTGAATGGCTGTAACATCATATATGCATACATTTCCTCAAATCCTCAACACAATTTTGGGTGTTCTGTTCTGTTTTCATTCAGGACCAGAAGTCCCACCATTGATAATCACTGGTTGACTGGCCTAACAGATCATTGGAATCAAAAGTACCCCAATCTTCTGAAGATGTCAAGGAACCATCAGCATGCTCAACAAAATTCAGAAGACAAGGTTCATCTTCCAAGCCAAAGTATTCTACCTTCATGCTGGAGTCCTCATCAGAGGGAACATCAAGTACATGTTCTGATCTTTCAATTGATGGACTTGGCTTTACCTCAGGTTCACTACAATTGATGGTGGCTCCATTTTCTGATTCACTATCCATGCTGTTTGCTACTTTAACTTTAACTTGTGTAGAACTTTGAATTTGCTCTAGTGGCTTCTGTAGTAGATCATTCAGCTTCTGCAACTGTTAGAAAATCAAAATTACTATAATCATCTAGTAAAATAAAATGGACAGAAAATTGTATACTAGTTCATTCTAAAGAAAAAAAAAATTGTATTGTAGAAGTACCTGTGTTCTTAATGTTTGCTTCTCCTTCTTAAGTGCTTCAAATCTTGAAGCCAAACTGTTATAATTGGCTTGAAGAATGCTATAATCTCTCTCAAGTTGCTTTGACTTCCATCTAGCCCTCTTGTTCTGAAACCATATAGCAACCTGTCGTGGCTGCAATCCAAGCTCTCTAGCAACCTGCAACTTCTTTCTAGGTTCAAGCCTTGATTCTGTCTCAAACATAGTTTCCAATGATTTGATTTGTTCATCACTGAACCTTCTTGTGTTTTTGTTTCTCTTCTTTCTTATGGCTGCTGGTGGAGTTGTGCTGCTAGTGGTGTAAGCTTCTGCCTCTGCAGCAGCTTCTGCTGAAAAAGTATATTCCATGTTGTCTAACATCTTGTGGGGATTCACACTAACTTGCTTGGACTAAAAGCCCTTATGGATAGGTGAATTAGGTAAAATAGAGGATTGTGTTTTTGGGAGTGTGTGCCTTTGTGATGATATGCATGTATCTATTGGCTTTAACTTATTGTAGTCTTCATATCATGGTAGTGTTGGTGGTCATGCTGATCTCCCCAATTGCTGGCTTTATATCCAAAAATTATTGGTCCTGTCAACAACTTAACGTACAATGCTCTTCCACCTGTGCTCGGTGAATATTACCTATTTTCCTTTTTTATTATCATAGGGACATTTATAGGGAATAATATAGGAGATAAAGTTTATCTTTTATACATATATAAAGTGTGTAGGACCATTTTTTTTCTCTTTTCTCCTCACGTAGTTAGACTTCACATATTTTTACGTGTGTATACGAAACATCAAACTTTTATATATATATATATATATATATATATATATATATATATATATATATATATTGTTTTTTCTTTAGCTTTGAGATAAACTCTGCACACAGTTTTTGGATTTGAGCCATCTTTGTTGGCTTGGCTTGGCTTCTCTGGCTTGCTTAATGCTTCAATTATAATTTATAGACTATCTTATTGTGTGGTCACATTACAACGTACTCTTCATTATTTCTCTTATTTAATCACCATTTTAATGATTTATGTGAGTGAGAATGCAAGATTTAATATTCATTTGGTCATTATCACTGCCATCATCCTTGTAACATCAAGGTTTTGTCCTAGTAATATATTTCGGTTACCTAATTCACGTTCTTCATTAAAACTTTCAGTTTATACTAGTTTAACAATTAGTGGTGTTTACAAAATGATAGTAAGTCAATTGATGTGTGGAAGGTTGGATAAGAGTATATATTTGGTCCTCTTTAATATTATCTTTAATATTACAAATCTATCCGAACAGGATTGTTTGATTTATCCACACACAAAAAAGTAATTAATGAAGTTTGTTTATTAATTTAGTAATGTTATTGATACTTTTAATTTTTTTTGGATACAAATAAAAATTAAATACATAATCTAATAAAAATTACTCAAATTCTTAACCACTAGACCAATTCTAATATGCCTTCTTATTGATTCCATCTTTCTTCATTGTGTACATAAGCTTATGAAATTAATGAGATCAAATATATCTATTGAAAAAATGAGATCAAATAAAAATAGTAATTTTTTTTGGTAGAGAAGCAAAAATTAGGGAGGTTCATCAACCGATTCAAAATGCGGTGACCGAACCTAAAAATCGATAATTGAATAAATCGAAAATCTGAAAATCAAAAACCGAAAAAAAATCACAAATTTTAATTATATTGTATACATTTTTGGATTAGTTGATGAAAACCGATCTAATCCAAACCGATCCAATATATTAATTATCCTCTACCTATTTGGGCATTTTCCCAATCATAGCCCAAACCCATCAACTAAATCCAAGAAAAAAATCCTAGTCACAGCTCGTCAACAAAATTTTATCTTTATAGAGCTTCATATCTCATTGCCCCGAAAAATAAATTATATTATCATTTACTAATGTTTTTGTATTTCAAAAAAAAAATTACAAAGTCAATATATACAAAAGATGTTATTTGCACAATAATCATGAAATAAATTTTAGGATTTTCAAAAAATCGAAAACCGATCCAATCCAAATCAAAAAAATTTGGATTGGATCGGATCGGATTTGAAAATAAATTCAAACCGAATGGATAATTACATGATCAAATCGAAAAAATTGGGTCGGATGATTTTTGCTTTCAAAACCAACACGATCACCCTAGCAAAAATAATATTATTTTAAGAAATCTTCTGCGTTTAGTCAAGTTTTATTTATTACTTTCTTAGACAGAAGCCTCCATTTAGCATGATTCATGTGTGTGATTTTTTTATTCACTTAATTCAAATGTATTTTAAAATGAGGTAAGAACGTGCAGATAACACAATTGGAGGTTCAATTCTACTGTTTAAAGCGTGAAACAAAAAATGGATTCTAAATAAATGAATAAAGTGATGGTATTGATTGGTGCACTTAGTCTAGCGTGAATGCAAGAAAATCGTTTTTAAAATTTTTAAAGTGAGTAAGTAAAAATGAGTTTATTTAAAAAATATAGTAAACTAAAATTATAAAGTATTTTAAATCAAATCAAATATACACATTTAATTGCACTCTTTGAAATTGCACTCTTTGAAAATATTCTTTTTTAAAAAGTCATATCCTATAAAACTATTTAAAAATATGATACTTATTTTTTTTGATAAAACAACAAAAGAAAATTTTTTTTGATCGTAATTAAGAGATGTTTAGGAAATTTGATTTAAGTAAATCAAATTTATTGTAGCAACTTAATATATCCGTGTAAACTCAGCATGTAGAAAATTGAAGGCATGAAATTGGGTTTCAAGTAGGGTTTTAAAACCCGGTTCAACTCAGATTTTGGTAATTCGGTGTCCTCACTTGTTCGAGCTGGATATAGGACCGACCTGGTCGGGTTTCGGTAATTTGATGCCCTCGCTGATTCGAGTTGGATATAGGATCAGTTATGTATTCGAACTAGTATTAAACCGGTAAACCAGATCAAAATCGGGTTCAATCGGTGTTGAACCATGAAGTGTCTCAAATTTTTATGTATTAAGAGCTAATATGAGCATGAAATTGATTTAAAATAATTAAAAGATATGAGAATTGTAATTTAAGTGTTATTTTATTCTCATTAATATTCTCATATTTTGCAGTAATTTTTAGCTCAATAATAAGATATATTTGAGAGCTCAAGTTGTAATGCTCAAGTGGATTTATTTTGCATTTTTGAATCATATAATTAATTGAATATTCTCTTGAATATTTTTAAGAAAAGTTTTTCTTTAAATATAAAAAAAGGAAGATTTGATTAAGAGCAATTAAGGAAACATTCTTCTCAATATAAAGGGGAGAATTTGGAAGCAAAAATCAGTTTTTCATACACAAAGGTAGAAGACAGAGATTGAGAGAGTTCTAGTTCGGAGAGAAAGAGGAGAGGATTAAAGAAGATCAAAGGTGTTTATCAAAAATAAAAAATAAAAATCAAAGCTTAGCGGTGGAGAACAACTATTATTCTTCTTCTAATCCTCGTCTCTTTTCTTTTATTTAATTGTTTTGTTTAAGCCAAATATGTTTGGCTAATTTTTTCAATAGTTAGGAATATTGATCCAACGTGAATCCTTTATAAATGTCTTTTATTGTTTGTGTTTATCTTGAATTATTTGTTTAAATTTTTGTATGATCTGGCCAACCATATAAAAATAAATAGACATAAGTGGATAGGAATTGTTTGAAACCATTGGGATAGAAACTTATTGAATTGAAGAAACCAAATTTGATTTCCCGATGTTTGAGGATTGAAAGACTTAGCACTGGACTTTTTTTTATTTATTAGACATAATGTTTGTAATTTGGGGAAGGATATTGTGACAACCAAGTTATGTTACTACCTATGTTATTAATTCTAAAAAATGTCATATTTCGACACGTTGGGACACGTTTTGATATTAAATAAATTTTTTAATATATATAATATAATTTTTATTTAATACATATAAGAATCCATAATAAGTCATATAACCAATCAAATATTTAAATTTCATAACATAAATATAAGAATAAATAATTTTTCGTACTTTGTTAATTTTTAATGTCAAATTTCATAATAAAAAAAAATTAATTTATAAATTATTTCTTTTATATTTAGTTAAAAAAATAAAATTAAGATTAAAAAAATAAAAAATAAAATAAAAAAAAACGTGTCCGAACGTTATATTTAAATGTTTGCGTGTCCCCAAATTGTCGGAACGTGTCGGAGAGTTGGCGTGTCCCCAAATGTTGACTGCGTGTCGGACGCGTGTCCGAGCGTGTCGGAGCGTGTCCGTGTCGGACACGTGTCCGACACGCAAATTTTTTTAAAAAAGGCGTGTCGGTGCATCTGAGGTTACTACCAAGTGACTACCAATCAATCTCACTGTTAGATTGATTATCTTGATCCAACGGTTATATTTATTTCCATCTTTATATGGTCATGATTCCTCATATTTAAAGTAAAAGCATTAAATATGGGAAATCATAACCATACAAAGGTGAAAATAAATATAAAGTATTAAATTTGGGAAATCATGACTATATAAAGATGGAAATAAATATAACCGTTGGATCAAGATAATCGATCTAACAGTAAGATTAATTGATAATCATTTGATAGTAATATAATTTGGTTGTCACAATATCCTTCCCCTTGTAATTTAATATTTAATATATATTATTTTATAAATTTAATTTATGGGATTGAATTAGTATCCCACCATTTAGACCACTCACCCAAAACACTTATTTCAAGTTGGTTTGCACTTCAACCATCGTTAGGATAAATTCTCGCACACATCCTCATATCAGTAACTCTTTCAATAAACATTTATTAGATATTTGGTATCTCTTTTCCAGAGCATCAAGGAATTCTGTGGCACTTGTAGTTTCCGGTAATTCATCAAGTAATGGGTTTAGAGAGAATTCTTCTAATGGCAATTAGACTAAATCGATTAGATCGCTTCATTTAGCTAAAAGTTTTTACTATTTATACCCAAAAAAAAAAAGTTTTTACTATTCACATATTTTCTGCATTAAACCACTTGAAGATAAAAAAATTCTTAAAAAGATAAATAAATCTAGACCTTGTCTCCATTTATTATAATTTAATCGAGTCAGTATTTTAAACAAAGAAAAATAGTTATTGGGTGATAAGATTCTACTGTTAGAGGAGAACCCGCGGCAGAACCAAAAAAAAATATGGGGGCCACGAATAAAAAAAAAATGGGGAGGGACTTTTTATGCTAGTGCAAGAGTGGAATGATTTCTGTAACAGATAAACTCATTTCACGTTTAATGGGTTTAATGTTTTTTATATTATAGGAAAAGATTTATTTTGTACGTATATATAAAAGTGTATCAAATTTTGTTTTTACTCTTTTCTTCTTATATGAGTCGCGTATACTTTGATTGTATGTAGGAGATAAATTTATCTTTTACAACATGAATAACATTAACTTTTTATTAAATATAAGAAAAACATAATTAACTATACCCAATAAAAATTATTAGATAACTTTAACAAGCGAGTATTTTTTTAATTGAAAGAGGAATTAAAAAAACAATTAGTGAAATCAATACATTATAGTAAATTTGTATACTATTGAGTTAGCTACAATGACAAACCAACCACACTAAAAAAAAAAAAAAAATAAATGTTCATCGTATAACTGAAAGGATAAATATTCTTAAAAGAGAGTTATTAGTCTCACATTACATAACAAAAAAGTTATCTCCTACATACATAAACTCAAAATAGGTTCCATTTTACTTTTTTTTTCTCTCCTCTGAAAGTGGACCACACATACAATAATGAGTCTGTAGGAAATAATAATTATCTCCTACTAACATGAGAAAAATATTATCCTTAGCAAAAACAAATAAGGCTTGAACTTCATCAGCCGCTAATTGAAGCCTATTTCATTCGGCTGCTACGACTATGACTTTGAATGCGAAAGGTTTTGGTTGAGTCATTGTCACCAACAGTCACAAAACGTCGTGCCCATCTTTCATTCTTCAGTTGGAATATTTCCTTTTGACAAAAAAAATAAAATAAAAATAAAATTCCCATTCATTATCATTATTCAAAGTTGCTAATTTTTTTTCTTATAAAATAAACATTTTCCGTCCTATCAAATCAGTTCCCAAGAGACACGAATCTGTCTCTCTGTCAAGCATCAACCAATGGGCTCTCGACACATGCATCACATCAAAACAGTGTATCCCATTACGTCGTCTTTTTCTTTGGTGTTTTGAATTCCTCTCTTGCTACGTGGCACCATCACCGTGGCCGTGCGTTGTAAGCAAGAGCGACACGTGGCGCTGTATCATCTAATATCGTAGCTCATTGAGACTCTGATTCATGGGGACAAGGTTTTTTAGCCGTACATGTGTCTCCATCTCCTTTTTGTCTGCGCTTCCTTCTGGACACGTAATTTGTTGCCTTTAATATAATGGGTAATAATTATCTGATTAGACTAAAATTGTAAAAGTATAGAAAAATATGATTTTCTTATTTAATTATTAATATCTATGCAAAATTTTCATTAAAAATTTATTAAAGTGACTGTATAAATTTAAGATCGATTGTGTAAATATATCCCAATTTTTTCGTTGTTGTCTGTTTATTGTGATGGCATTGCTTTTTGAAAATCTTGAAATCAATTTTTGGGGTGATCTGCCTCCATATAATTAACATGTTAACTAAAAATTAACATTTTACCTAATAAATATATAATATCATTAATTTCATATATTATATATAGGTGCTTATGAAATAAAGATCAGTAGCTTCTAGATCCCTGATTCCCTTAATTCCTTTCCTTTATTTTATTTTTCCTATCTTTTGTATCATGTTAAAAAATCTAAAACACTTGGTATAAACATATTCGTTAGTTTGGATGGATAATCATCTTGCGGTCCTTCCAATGAGGTAGGGACATTCTATATGCCATTGAAAATGAACATGTCTGATACTATTATTAACCTATTTGTACAAAAAAGAAGAACGTGTAAATTGTCGTTTTTTTCTTTCTTATTGTTTTTACATTTCGTCGAAGTTCAGGTCTCTGTCTTAGTACCTGCACATTTGGACGAGGTAAATCATTAGCCAAGAACATAATATGTGGCCAAAAGTTTGTTTAAAAAAGGAGGTGTATTAATGTACTATTGGGGTCAGGTTTATCATAATAATAAGGAAAGGGGAATTGTGATTAAGATAGTAAGAGAATAAGACTTTAGACTTCTACAGTTTGTTACGTGTATAAGGAGGTTGATATGATTATTATTTTTTAGTTCTTAACGTTTGGCTAACTATGGAGAAAGGGGCCAATCTAGAGTAGCAACGAAGCAATACACGGCCCTTTCAAAATCAATGAATCTACTGTTTATTGAAGCAGGAAAATTTGAAAACAAGTAAGTTCATTGACCTGTTTACTTGGCGTTTGAAAAGGTTTTGCAAACAATAGATATACATGTTAGAGATTGTATAAGGGCAAGGACTTAATGTTATTAAATTTGGCCCGATTATTAATTCAATTGAGATAATGGATTACTAGTTTAATCATTGAGTCACCAATTAAATTGTATGACATGATAATTACATGTAATTCTATAATTTATATTAAAAAATTATAAACATACTTAAATATCTAAAAAAATGATAAAAATCTCAAATATTTTAATATAAAAATAATAAATCATACATTATTATCCAATAAATGATGAAACAAAAATATAATGATCGTGGTACGGGGTTTCAAATTCAGTAAACGACATTTCTAACTATAAATCAAATCAAATTTTCATGCATAGTGCATAATTGAGATAATATTAGTATTGTAGGTACATAATCTATGTAAGTCAATAAGCAAAAAATACTCAAATATATCTATTATGATTTTTTTTTTTGAAAAAAAAAATTTGGAATTTTTCTTTTTTGGACCGGGTCGGGTTACACCGGATCATACAAGTTCTGATGTATGGTCGATCTGTTGCTTTACCGAAACCAGTTATATGACCGATTTATTGATTCACGGGCCGGTCCGATTTTATTAATATTGGAAGGAATAAAAGAAAGATGTGAGAGGGGATACAATAAAACATATTTATTTCCATTTTATTTATATAAAAAAACTAAATATATTTTCACTTATTTACTTTGGCCGTGAAAAAGTGAAGAAACTAAAAAACACTGAATCAGCATATTAGAAAGAAAGTAGGAGGACAAATTCTTTCCAAGCAAAAGAGATATCTGTTTTAGCTTCAAGTGTAGGATCTATTTCCCAACCTTTTCTGTTGAGAGGCTGAAAATAGCAATAGCCCAAAGGATCAAAACAAAGTCCACACTAAAAGCAAGAACAATATACCAACATTCAGTTTTTAATTATGTGTATTGCAATGAAAAAAAATCTAACTATTTAAGGCAATAGTTATGAGCCCGAAAACATGAAAGGCATTAAGATCTTTACCTGTAGCCAAAAGCCAATATAAAAGATTAAGAATGTGTTTGGTTGAAGGTTTTTTCAAATTACCCCATGCAAATGAAGTTCGCATTCTGATTTACACTTGTTTGATAGACAAAGAAATGGTTGATTCCCGAGGCAACTATGATGCATAGCATTTTCAATTTTGTGAAAGAATGCTAGACTTTTGCACTGTTTAGAAAGCATTGTGGGAGGTGATTTTATACAAGATAGCCAGCTAAACCACATGTCCCATAACAAATCATACCATTATACCCCACAACGATATGAATTGTATCAGTATGGATATACTACAAATGGTCTTTATGTATAAGGTTTGTGTGCTATACCCTCTTGCTAAATTCAGTTGACACCACCAATATGAAAGAAACTTAAAAAAAAATTATGACAATCACTATTATAGCAAACCCCTTTTATTTCTGAAGTAAATGACATATTAGAGGGGTTGGTAAAAAAAAATAAAAAAAGGTAGTTGATTCAATTTTTTTAAAAATATGGATATTTTCGTAATTGCCACTTATTTCCCCATCTATATTTTACCTCAAATCAAACATAGACTTTATAAATCTTATTTAATTTGTCCAGTAAATTTTTTTCAACCAAACAACTTTTTTTATATTTTCCTAACAATTATTTTCCAACCATTTTTCTATCAAATACATTTCCCTAATATTCAAAAAATTTATCTTCAACCAAACTCCCCAGCACAACAATTTTAAGTTAAAAATGAAACTAAGATGAAACTACTTACGTGTTCATATTCTAAAGAACTCTGACACTAAAGCACTTAGATCAGACACTCTGTATTGGATGACTTGTCTGATGAAGTCACTTTACCTACCTATTTCAAATTCATACGAACTAGCTAATCAGTAATCATGAGGAATGTCAAAAGAAAGCACAAGAAAAACATTCGGTGCACACATGGAAGACAAAAGAAAGGCACGTGCGGGTTGACAGAAAATTTAAAAGGAAGAAATGAAGATAAGATAAAAAATAAAAAAACAAGTGCCAACTCACAATGAAAGTAAATAACATAGAAGAATTCTAATTACCATAACCCTTTGTAAAATGTTACTGCAATTTTCATGCACGGTTGTTTTTAACATCTTGAAAAGTGAAACAAATCAAAATGGCAGAAAGATGAGGTAATGGATACTTCACAGCAATAGATGTTAAAAGGAAAGGAAGATGAGCAGAGAAGAGCGATAATGTAGCTAAACAAGAGTTAATGGCTAACTTAGGACTTTCGAATAACACATGTAATAGCAGATGCAATGTAAATAAATAAGCAGCCACCAATTGAGGAATGTGTATGCATTAATAAATGGAAAATACTAATCACGTGTTAGGAGATTAGTATCTCATATCATATACATAAAACAAGTGGGGGTCATTCCTTACAAAAAAAAAAAAGAATGGACCTCACATGCTTTATATTTATAACAAAAAATATTAATTTTCTATGACATAAGACTAATATTCTCCTTTAACAAATAGAAAGATTTACTGATCAGTGATCAATAAGCAGCCACCATTTTATAAACAAGGGAACCTTGGTGCTATAACCCTTGCGTGGGCATAGGTCTATATAGTAGGCGACATTATCGTATTTGCAAGATGTTTACATGATTTGAATATGTGATTTCCGTGTCATGTAGCAATAACACGCCAATAGTTTTACCAAACCTCCCCTTCATTGCGAATTTATATTTTGACAGGGTAACAACTCATAAATTCAGTAAATGAAGGTAATATTGACGGAGGCAAACAAAATTTTTAGCTCGCATCAAGCATCAATTTCTGACAAAATCAGCCAGTGCTAGCGGTAAAGAAAGCTGTTATTTTCATAGATCTATAAATAAGAAACCAACCATTTTTAGAAATCATCCAGTGCCAAGGCATTTATTGGTTCTATAATGGCTCCGCCTCTGAACGATGAAATATATATATATATATATATATATAGTCAAGATGATTTTATACCAGTGTAAGTTACACTCTTAATCTTATCCGTTGTTTCCATTTATATCCAACGGCTCAAATCTTTTAATAATGTGAGCCATTGAATACAAGTGGATCAATGGGAGAAAGATCGAGGGAAAGATCGAGGGTAAGCCTACATATATATATATATATATATATATATATATATATATATATATATATATATAGGCTTATTGTTTCTCAAATTGCTTGCGATAATCTTATCTCCGGCTACTAAATCACAACCGTACAAAGATGGATCAATGGTGATAAAGAAAGAAAAAAAAGGAATCATAATCATTCAAATGTGAACAAATTAATATAAATAAACAAATAAATAAAATGACATAGTTTTGGGGTTGCCGGAGATAAATTTATCTCAAACTGCTTAAGAAATCAATTCTCATAAAACATGAGAAAATCAAACTCATATATATATATATATATATATATATATATATATATATAGAGAGAGAGAGAGAGAGCAGTTTATATTTACAAATTTTTTTGTTTACAAACTACACTAAGTATGACTGGTCATACTTTAATCATGCAGTGTGACCGGTCATACTTAGTGTAATTTAAAAAAAAAAATTATAAACAAATTCTATCTATATATATATATATATATATATATATATATATATATATATATATATATATATATATATATATATATATATATTCTTGCGAGAGAGCGTGAATGAGGTAGCGCATTATCAATATGTACGAGATTTTTTTCAGAAGTGGGCCTTTAGAAGCAGCCCATGAGCCTCAGCAGTGAGGCCGGTCAAGAGCAACCCCATAAACCAAGCAGATAAAATGAAAAAACCAAGGATGAAAATTATAAGTCAGAAAAGAAACTCACCTTGCTGTCATTCAATGCTGAAGCTGAAGCTGTACCATACATCTCAATAGTTTCACTGCCGCAAAAAATATGTTTCTCAAATGTTGAAGTCATTAACCAGCGCGTGATTTTATTTTTTATTTTTTTTAAAAAATGACGCACAATTTAGAAGAGGATTGCTTACTCCTTAATCTGGGAGTAGGGAAGTTGGTGGTTGGTTTGTTTAAATTGACTGTGTAATCCTTTACAATTCAACCCATTCGTTTGGTCCATTTTGCAATTTATCATTTTCCCCCAACTCTCTCTGCCTCTCCCAAAAGTTAAAAAAAAAAAAAAAACAACAACAATAATAATTGAACTTTGAATTTGGAAAAGAGTTTTTTATAGCACACCACAAAAGCAACTGCTTCTATGCTATAAAGAACTTTTCTATTCAATCTATTATGAGTCTGCATTGCCTTACTTGATGCATTTCAAATAAATAGCTACACATTGTTGAAGTCTATGAAACCATCTTTTGTAAACGACATTTTCAGCTAATTGATTGAAGTAAATCATCTCTGTTTTCCATAAAAAATGCTTATTATGGTTTAAGAGGGGTTGGTTGCCTTATAGGTCATCATGGGTAGATTATGCTTGCTCAATTTGATGTTCCCCAGTTGATTCACCACAGGATATTATTATCCCATGAAATCTTGCAAAAAGTACAAAATACTTAGCAATGTTCATGGCCATATTGGGTATCATAACATGTTATTTTCAATGGCTTGGACATGGTTATAACCCAATTACTAAAGAGTGAGTAGGTACATGTTGATTTGGTATAAACATAAAATATATAAATTTGAGCATTACATTTAGTGAATAACTAAACTTAAAGGAAGTTTTATAATCTATATTTTTAAACATATTAAATCATTAAAAAATTATTAACATATTATGCGTAACGTATTAATTTAAGTTTATAAATCTTGTAATGTATATTAGATTTTTAAAAAAAGATGATTTTTTTTAAATATTATGTAACATTAATTTGAAGTGAATCAGCCTGAAATATAACTCGATCCTGACTTAACAATATTACAAGGTCTAATTTTCATAACTCCAACTTGGCCTAATATAATTAGCTTTCGATTAGGTTGAGTCTTGAAAATTCATACATCAAATAAATGATATTGTAACCACTATGGTTGGAGAGTGGTAATGTTAGTATGATAATTCTGCATAGTAGTTAGATTATATTTTGATGAGTCATTGCAGTAGTTATTTGTTTTGTTTGGGACTACATCATTAGGCCCGTGGTACAGTTTATTATTTATTTTTTACTATAGGATAAAATATTTCTGTTCCAAAATATCTCTTCACTATCTCACAAATAACTATTTTTCCACTATTGAAGATTCGTTTCCCTCCCCCATGTGCTTTACATAGTCATTCAGGTCACACATTTTTAAATACTTTATAATCATTTATACGTGATGGAGTTGCATATTGATTAGTAATTAATTAAATTAAACTTCATATAAGTGGATAGACCAATAAATCCAATATATTAAGATTTTGGATTGAGACATGATATTAGATCTACTTATGAATTATATTTGACATAAGTTATGTGATTGGCCATCATGTGAACCTTTCATTTTCACTTTGACTCAAATATAACTCAATTATAATTGAGTTTATCATCTATCATTTAATATAATCACAAAAAATTTTCTACACACACAATATTTTGTGGGACCCGCAGCAAAAAAAAACTCTGACACGCAAAATAAATCTAAATAACATAACACAATCATTTTTCCTACAACATAACTCTTCTTATAAAACCCATTATAATTTTGCTAAGCATGTTTTGTCATGTCCAAAAAATAAAGTTAATATTAGATATTTAGCTGGTCTCAAACTTTACGTTAACAAACTTGACCCATTCAAAAGAAGGCTTAGACCTGACTTGGACGATAAAACTTTTGGTGCGACAGCTATACGTACAGCCATGTTAATAGAGAAAAGTTTTTGGATTTAAAATGAATTATGAAAAAAAAATATAGATCAAGATGAAAAGAAATTTCCCTTCGTAGTAAAGGAAATAGAGTTCGGTACTCTCATAATATTAAAAAAAATTCCGACTTGGACATATATTTCCATGGTTATCCGTGTACCTCTCTGTACGAGAAGATGTACCAACGGTGGCGTTTAAACTATTTTGTGAAACAATAATACATAAATGAAACTAAACACAAGCTGAGGGAAAGTTTTTGTGGGGGTCTGGGTCGTTGAAATGAGACTGCGACTTCTGGTGCAGCGCAGAATATGGGTGATGGAACAGAGATGGTAAAATCACAGTGGTCAATTCAACAAAGGATAGTGATTAAGTTATAACATGGGGAAGGGTTTATACGCCCTCGAAAATATTTTCAGTCTTAAGAATGTACGGATCATTCCTTATATTTTTTATCAAATATAAAAAAATAATAAATATATTGTCCTACCGTAAATGTTCAACCCCGAATATATATATATATATATATATATATATATATATATATATATATATATATAAGAGTTATGTTATAGGAAAAGTGATTGTGTTATGTTATAAAGATTCGTTTTGCGTGCCATAATTTTTTTTTGCTGCGGGCCCCACAAAATGTTATGTATGTAGGAAAGTTTTCGTGCTCATGTTAAATGATATATGATAAACCCTATATATATATATAGGTAGGATCTTTGACACCTCATATGAGATCCGTTAGATCAAAAAAAGATCAACGGTGTCACATGCTTACAAATCAGAGCCGTTGATCATTTTTGATATAACGACTCTCATATGAGGTGTCAAATTTCGAATCTCATATAAGGTGTCAAATTTGACACCGGTGTCAAATGATCCTACCTCATATATATATATATATATAGAGGAAGGATATTCTTACTACCAAACTTTTCTACTACCAACTTATTACAAATCTAATCATCATTCGATCAAAGAGAGAGAATGCTAAAAAGTTTTTGAAAAAAGAGAAAATGTTGATCCAATGGTGATTAGATAGGTAGTGAGTTGGTAGTAGAAGATTTTAGTAGTAAGAATATCCCTCCTCATATATATATATATATATATAGGTCAGGATCATTTTACATCAGTGTAAGTTACACTTTCAATCTTGACCCCATTGATCTCACTTATATCTAAGGGTTGTAATTTTGTAGTAATGTGAGCTATTGGATACAAGTAAATCAATGCTCAAGATTGAGAGTAAGACTTCTAACTCTTACACCGGTGTAAGAATATCCTGCCCCTATATATATATGGGATAGGTTATTCTTCCTACTTCCAATTTACCTACCTTTGTCTACCCCTCTCAACATCGTTGGATTACGATCTCATCTAACGGTTCAAATTGAAAAGATAAATAAAACTCTTTTACTATTTTCTCTCTTTCTCTCTTTAACTTCACCCTTATTCTCTCATCCTCTGCGATGAAGAAGACCTAATTAAACCAAGATTATGTGATTTTTACTTCAAAATTGAAACCACTTAATCGTGATTTTAATATTTCTCTCCTCCCCTTTCTCTCTCTTCAATGGCGCTTCAACATCAAAAAAAGGTGCAAGTTTTTTTTCTCAATTCATCAAACTCTGCCGCCATTGTTATAAGTATTTACATAAAAAAAAATTGAAAGGGTGTGTCAAGAAGAAACAAATCCAGATGCTCTATGTTATGGGATCAGGTATGTCTGTTGTTCGGCATAACATAAGAAGAACATAGATCATTTCCCCATTTAAAGGTGAAAAACAAGATAAGTTGATTCGATTTCAAATTTCAACAACAAAATAGAAACGTTATTGTAATTGTGGATTAATTCAAAGGAATGGATTCTTCGTGGTTTTCGTTTTTTTGTATTTTTGTGATTTCTGCCATGTTCAATTATATCAGATTCAAGAAATTTTGAAAATTATATTCATCCAGTAGAATTATCATGCCATTAATCATTGATTGGATTTAGATTCAAATATAAATTCAGATCGTAAATTACGCAAATCGGCAGAGAGAAAGGGGAGGAGAGAGAAAGAATGTGGGAGAAAGTAAGGGGAAAGAAAGGGGAAAAGAGTTTTATTTATCTTTTCAATCTGGACCGTTAGATGAGATCGTAATCCAACGATGTTGAGAGGGGTAGGCAAAGGTAGGTAATTGGGAGTAGGTAGAATAATCTATCCCTATGTATATATATATTTATATATATGGCAAAATGATTTGTAATGTGACTGTATATAAGCGTTGGTGCAATCACCTAAAAACTACGTCGTTGTGGGTGGGATAAAACAAGTTCGCATTTAAAATTAATTGTAGAAAAAAAAAGTATTATATTTATTTCCAACTTTGTATGGTTATGATTCACCATATTTAATGTTTTATATTTATTTCTACCTTTGTATGGTTATTATTCTCCATATTTAACGCTTTCACATTATAAAACAACGTAGTTTTATATGACTGCACCAATACTTAGGTGCAGTCACTTTACATCCGCTAAACCCTATATGTATATGTATATATATATATATATATATATATATATATATATATATATATATGTGTGTGTGTGTGTGGGTTTTATAAGAGTTATGTTGTAGGAAAAGTGATTGTGTAATGTTATAGAAGTGCCTCAGTTTTTTTTTTTGCTTGAAAAAGTGCGGACCCCACAAAATATTGTATGTAGAAAAAAATTTGTGTCATGTTAAATGATGAATGCAAATCCCTATATATATATATATATATATATATATATATTAAGAAATGTTATATTTACTATCTTTTTTTCTTACTACCAAATTTTAATCATTGATTTCCGTCAATCTAACGATTATAATTTATTAGGAATTAATAAATGTGACACAATAAATTTATTAGTTTTCAATAAATTATAACCGTTAGATTGACGGAAATCAACGGTTAAGATTTGGTAGTAAGAAAAAAATTAATAGGTATAACCTCACATATATATATTTATACCACTCTTATTTTTATGGTTATTTTTTTTCATATTCATACTTTTGCTCATTTTGGTAATGAAGTACCTGCAACAAAATTTATTTATTTCTTTTTAATAAAATATTTACGCATTCATTACACTTTTCGAAAAAATTGCACATTTATTGCACAATGCCACGTCCTTTTTGACTGTCACATATCACGCCCAAAAAGGACGTCACGTCCTGTGGGTCACGCTCATGCCCAAACTAGGCGTGACATGTGACGCCCAAAAGGGGCGTCACACTTGAGCCCTATATATACCCTCATTTTTACCATTTCACTCTTACTCTTACCACTCTTTAACCTCTCTCTAACCACAGATTGTGCTCTCAACCGAACGTGGAAATTTTCGTAGCTAAGCTATGCCAACTTAGGTAAGTTCCTAATACCTGCTATGTATACGTCTAACTTACAGTGCTATGTTACGAACATGTTAGGACTTATCGTATATTAGAGACTTAGAACATAAGTATAGTCACTTAGAAATTTTGTACCATGCTATGAATGTTGTAATGATTTAGCAATTTCTTTGTTACGTAGCTATTATTATTATTATTTAATTATGCATTGGGGTTTAGCGTATTAATTAGCGATTTAGAAAATAGTGATAGTGACTTCGTAATTTTTGTATGATGTTATGAATACGGTAGTGTATTGATAATTTTTTAGTCACTTAGGTGTTATTATTAGTAGATATTTATGAAATTATTAGTGACTTAGGGTTAAGTATTATGTCATTATGATTTAATTTGTGTCTGGGATTTTATTAATATTTAATTACAAATAAATTATTGTACTACGTATTAATATTATTTCATTAATTACGATTGTAGTAAAAACGTAGGGTTTATGCTTAATATTTTTGATAATAAATTAGGGCATTGCGTAATTAATTTGTACATAAAATGTTTTGTTACATGTGATTAATTTCAATGTTATTTTCATTACCAAAAAAAAATTCAATGTTGTTTTATATTATATAGTTTAGGGTCATGGGTGATTTATCATCATCTGCGGGTTCTGCATCGGATCCAGAGCCTACCGATCCTACCATGTACATCATACCTAGGCTGTATAGATGGGAGGTCCTTCGTAAGAGGATGCAGAGTGCCCATATTTCACAGCGGGTGTGAAATACGGAACATGTGCGTAAGATGAAGACCAAGCGTGGGAAACCACAGGGGCCCCCACATACTTTCCACATGACCCAGGGTGAGATGACTATCACCTTGCAGGATGTGGCCGGCATATTGGGATTGCCTACTGACGGCGTTGTCGTTAACGGATCTACATTCGTGGATTGACCCGTTGTTTATGCTGCTATTTTTGGCGCGGAGCCACTGGCCAGTGAGTTTCATGGATCAGGTGATCTCCGCATCTCATTCTTGGATCGTTTATATACCTGGTGGACTTATCATGCCGGGGATCATGATCGAGAGATATATTTCACAAAGGCGCACATTGCCCGGATGTTGGGGTGTTAGTTACTGGCGGACAAGTCTGGAGGTAGCAATATCGGTTGTCGGCTAGTCCAAAAATGCGTTCCATCAATATGTATGACTGGTTTGGCAAATTTAAACACCTCACAATATTGTCTAAACGTCCAAAAAATGCAATGAAACACTTTTTTTCCAGGAACTAACCCATGATCCATATAAAAATCATTTGTTTGCTTATGATAAAATGAACCTGGAGAAAAGCGAAGCATGTATTCGCACCACCTTGGCAAAAAAGCATAGGATTCCTCCCATCACCATACATAATTGTCATCGCTTTCTGCTTCGCATATCATGTGTTTCTGTATGAAACTTTAAAGCCATATTTAGAGGTTATCCTTTCTTGAACCAAAGAAATTAAGACATATGGTTCTTCCCTTATCATCCCTGCATTGAAGAGATTATAGACTACATTACATAGAACAAATTTAATTACACAAAGAAATCTAAACGTTGACATCTCATCGTAACAAAATACGTACCTAGAACGAGATCCGCAATAATGTCTGCATCGAGTTGTCTATGACCCTGGGAAATGTGGTCATTCAAACAATTGTAATCTTTCAATTTTCCCCAAACACTGGTTTGATCTCCCTAGCGCGCCATGAGCAACCTTTATCACATGCACAACATTTCATGCTTGACTTTGCAGGCGTGCTCTCAATTACAATTGCTTCTTGATGCTCCCTAATGAGGTTGTGCTTAAGTGCCATTTGGACATCTTTTTTGTTTCAAATTCTTGGTTCACAAATAACTTGTCAACCAGTTGCCACAGATCTTGTATTGAACCCGATCTTGAAACCGTACCATTAATGCATGATTCTTGTTCGTTCCGATAACTCCAATCAATGTACGAATAATGCGGAATTCCTTCACAAAAAGGAATAACAGCATCGTCACCTGCATCTGATAATTAATACATGTTAATACAAACTTCCTAAATAAGGTATATACAAATTATATCAATTACATTCATGATGATTTCCTAATTGGGCAGCTGAAACGTCATGCAATTGCGCCATTTGCGCTACCACTGCTTCATGGTATAATGGGATTTGAGACGCACCCATCTCACCATCTTCATCTCCTTCTGAAGCACTAGCATCCTCCGCCAGAAGACGCACTTCCATTGCGATATTTTCATCATCATCTTCGTCATGCATTTCCCAAGTCGGATCATTTTCATCTCCCTCAGAAATGTTACCAACTGCAGACGCATGAGCGGCAGACGTTGATGGAAGACGAGGAGAATTTAAATCAACTGACCTCACCGGTAATGGAACATTCTCCGATGCGGCGATGTCGACATACAACTCCATAAAATTTGTCCTTGACTGGTTGAAAAATTCTTCCATTATCATCTCCATGTCTTCATCGTTAACCACTTGCAAACTAATGTATTGATCACATTGTCATAACCTTGTAGTGATCTGAGTGATACATTGGTTACCTTGATGACTTAACTTTTGCTGAATTATCTGATGCAGCTCGCCAATGGTTGCGTTGCGTTGGATACGTGTCGACCTTTTTTCAACTTCAAACATGACACCTCGTCGAACTTCTACCTTCCAACCATTGTAATATAACACAACACGAACAGAATTAGAATTTGTACTCATTCTTGAATAGAATAAGAAATAAAATGAAAATACTAAAGTAAAGATAAAATTATGTATGTATGATGTCAGAATTTATGGTAGAGAAGAGATATGAAGAGTTAGAGAAGAGATATGAAGAGTGAGTAGAGTGGTAGGGAAATATATACCATTGTCATGGCTGATCTATGAATATTCAACATCAACTAGAAATAAAAAGATGGAAGAACAAAGACAAACAAGATCTTCTCCAGAACTCTTTCTTTGTAGCACGATGATCTTCTGATGAATGGAATACCTAATTCTGTCATGAAACCTCCTTTTTATAGTCCCCTCATATCTTCTTCCAAAATTGCCCTTAAAAGACATGGTACTGTGATTTCCGCAAACTGGCGCGAGACCGCGCCACATCTCTGGAAGATGGCTAAGCAACCTGGCGCTGGATCGCGCCACTATGGCGCCAGATCGCGCCATTTCTCTGGATTTTGGCCTGGCAAGATTGATGTAGCATAGAACTTCCAACCGTGTGGATTCGCGCCCCAAGCTTTTTAAACTTTTGTATTTCTACCTTTTCCCCCCCTATATAAACATAACAAATAGGTGAGAAATGTCATTGAGATGGAAAAATCAATATAATAAGCAAATATGTATATAAAGTGCTCTTTTATGACTTAATCCTCATCATTTTTAGCTTGGAGAATTACATCTGTGAAAGGCACATCAGTGAGGACAAAGCAACCGCAAAAATCTCATATTATATTCTGAAAACAATTATTAATTATTAAAGCGACAAGACGTTACATACATCCCTACACGTAGGTAAGTGGATATGGTTTTCTTTTTAAGGGTTTTAATTTTTTAATTTGAGGGGATTAATTTTTAAGATAAACAATCCATTAATATAATCAAAATAATATTTTATATATAAAAATTTTCTTTTTTCAAATTTTAAGGAGAGTCGGGGCCAACCCTAACCCCCTTAGGTCGACCCCTAAGTTGTCTCTAAATTACTATAGTTTATCCACCCTTAATTTAATTTAAATTAAATTATGATCTTAGTCCACAAATAGATTTAATTCACTATGACAATAAATAATCCATTCATTTAATTGCATCTGACACCAATACCATTGCTGGAGTACCCACGTAAGCATGCTCTACTTTTAAGCTTGCATGTTTGTTTTTAGTTTGCAGACTGATAGAATTTTTAGAATAAAGAGACACAAAATTGACTTGGAGCGCCATAAAGCTCGTTCAAAAGTTTGCTTAGCCTTTTTCTTGCTTTACAACCACTCTCCTCTTCATCAACTGTTTCAAATTTTCGTTTTTTTTTTTTCAATATGAATAATTAAAAAAAGGAGAAGCACAAACCCTACAAGGCACGTCATCAACAAAACAAAGCATGTGGATGAAAATGAATAGACCATTATCTAATCCGGACCAAACCGGTTCACTCGAGAATGCGACCATAAATTGGTCCGGCTCAGTCAACGGACTTGTTTTGCAATTAAGTCCATGACCTGTTGGGATATGGCAGCAGCATTTAGCATTTTGTCATAGGGATTTTATTCTGAAAAGACACCTAGTATTATATTTATTATATAAATTTAATTTAACTAATGAAATTAACGAAGAATATTCTTACTACTAAAATATTTCACTACTAACTTACAATCTATCTAATCATCATTGGATTAATATTTTCTCTCTTTTCAAATTTTTTTAGAATTCTCTCCTTTTAATCCAATTGTAATTAGCTTAATAATAAGTTGGTAGTAAAAATATCCTCCTCATGAAATTAATGATCCACTAATTGAATCAATAATAAATTAATTCAATACCGGACTCAGTCAATAACCAATCCGACTTTAGTAAAATTGAATGAATGTATTCGAAGTTGGGTTTTGAAACAAAAAAAGTAACCGAATATTGAGATTAATGTTATTTTTACCTCGTATGGAAATCTATATTTCTTTTTTCTTTCTTTCTTCCATTTACATGACTTTATATAGATTTCATATATTTTTATATATTTATCTCCTATAAAAAAGTATTAATCACCCAAATATTTTAGGACAATCTAACGGAAGGGTGAAAAATAAAATTAAAATCGGTTGTCTTTATAATAATAATAAAAAAAAAAACATTTGCTATTAAAACACGATAAATCATAGAGGTTTACTAATCTCATGTTACATGATATAATACTCTCATGTGGGTGACACATATATGTGAGATACACAATTTAAAAAGAAAAAAAAATATTAACACGAAATTCTATGAATATATGACATAAGATAAATATCTTATGATTATCATTTCCCTAAACTATAACTATATAACGATGACATGGTTTGGTCATATTTAATTGGCTAAGCAATAGAAAAATATTTAATGGAATTAAAAAATGGAAAAAGAGAGAGGACAGGCTGTGTTGGATGGAGATGCAGGGGATTTGACATTTACGTGTTGTTTCTTTCCCACTTTCGCTTTCACTGCGTGAATCTGAATCTGATACACAAAAAAACACAATATTCAAGGCTGTAAAAAGCGTTGAAATCTGGAGCAAGTATCGTCCTCTCCGTTTGTCACTCTGATGTGTACCATATCACAGAACAAAAGAAAGAGAGAGAGAGAAAGAGAGAGAGTTTCTGCTTCGGCGATGAAGAAGATGGTGGTAAGTGGGAGCTAGCGTGGCAGCACATCTTACGGGCACTTCTCTCCCGTTATGGATAAAACAAGGGAATGGGTTAATTCTAATGCAACCAAACAAGCAATTCCAATTCTACATAGTATTCCTATAGTACATTTTAGTATCTTTTAACTAAAGTTCAATTGGACTATATAGTTTTTTCAGGTTTATTTTTGTTACGTACAATGTACACCACCAATTTTTGACTTGTTACTTATGTTTGGATGTTTGGACCGTCGAATATTCATGTCTTTAAACTGATGAAATTAAGTTATTCATGTTGATATACTCATGTTCCACTTTGCGTATTTGATGATTTATATGTTACCTAATTCGTCGAATTTTTTTTTTCTTCCTCGTATATATATATATATATATATATATATATATATATATATATATATATATATATATATATATATATATATATATATATATATATATATATATATATATATATATATAGAGGTTTGTTTTTCTCTTGTTGCATGAGAAAACAAACCCTCCCTACACTCACCATAAAAAGGTGTGCCACTCATTTTTTTTTTAAATAGCTGGGTCCCACACTTAATGTATCTCTAACATGAGATTTGAAATCTCCTACAACATAAGATTTATTTTTCCCTATATATATATATATATATATATATATATATATATATATATATATATATATATATATATATATATATATATATATATATATATATATGGAGAAAACTACTCTCATGTCATGCTACAGAAAGAATTTAGGTGAGGTCCACCATTAAAAAGCAAAAAAGAAAAAGAGAAAAGAGGGGATGCGATTTTCGACGTGAGAGAAAATGAGATAACTATCTCATGTAAAATGAGAGTATTATTTCCCTATATATATATATATACATGCAAATATATATATACATACATACATACATATATATATATATACAGGGATAGGATCAACTTACATCGGTATAAGAATAATAAATCTTACACCAAATCTTAACCGTTAGATGTAAAAAATCAAATGTTAAGATTTGGTGTAAGATTTATTATTCTTACACTGGTGTAAGATGGTGTATATATATATATATATATATATATATATATATATATATATATATATATATATATATATATATATATACGGAAAAAGTATTTCTTCAGTTATTGGAGATAAATTTATCTCCAGTGAGCTCAAAATGAAGTCATTTTGGGATTATAAGATTAAAAAATTATAATGATAAAGACTAATATAACTCTGCAATATATTAGAATTACAAAAATATCTTAATTTTTGCTCCAAAATGACGTCGCTTTGAGCTCACCGAGATAATTTATCTATATTGACTAGAGAAATTATTTATCCTATATATATATATATATATATATATATATATATATATATATATATATATATATATATATATATATATATATATATGATCAAGATCATCTAACACCAGTGGTGGGCCCCACATTTATTAAAAAGAGAAAAAGAAAAGCTTTGCACGCAAATTGAAGGGTCACAACATGAGAAAATATTTTTCCATATATGGGAAATACTTTTTCTGTTATTGGATAAAGTAATCTTCCGTTGTCCATATATAACGAAAGGGGTTTATTTTTCTCGTGTTGCAGGAGAAAACAAACATTTCTTACACACACCTTAAAAAGGTGTACATTTTTTTTTATTTTTTGTTTAAATTGGTGGTCCCACATTTGATGTTTCTATGACATGAGATTTGGATTTTTCTACAACATAAGATTTATTTTTTCCATAAAAAAATGTGACATTCTCCCTCTCTCTTTCTTTCTATATAAAAAGGTGGGCCCCATATATTTGTGTGTTTACCGCATGAGAAAATGAGTCTTGTGTTACCTCTGACTCATTCCACACACATATATAAGGCTAAAAGGAATAACTATAATTGTATCTAAATATGTTTTGAGAAAAAAACTTTTCAATAAACTATGTGCAAATTTCAGAACTTCTTAATCCAAATTTCAGAACTATGTGTAAAGAACTGGTTTATCCTAAAATCTTAAGGTGTTGGATGAGAGTCTTTTTAATGGTTTATATTATTTTCTAATACGCCATCTCATGCAAGAATCCTTTGGACTTGAAGCGTGTATATTACATAGGCCCATTTTTTTTTATCTTATGCTTATTTAATTCCACTTGAGTTAGGGCATTTTTAGTGATATATATTATCCGGTAACACTACCTGGATGTAATAATCGTAAACTTATTTGTGTTTAGTTACGTTATATATAATTTTGTATTAACCTTTATTTATATTGAAATTAGAAGATGTAGTATACTTATTGGCCAATTTGAATTTACATTGACTTAATAAAAATTAAGAATCTTTTTCTGACATTTATACTTCCAATAAGTGCATGCACGATGCTTTTGGTTTCTTGCTTGTTGTCTTGTGGAATGGTGGGGGTGGGTAAGGTGTGGGTGTACTAAATAAGCCTTTTCCTAGTTTACTTTGTATAAAGTAGATACCATAGCTGATTTCACTAACTAATTTGGATTTAGTGTTAAAGCAAAGACTCCATTGGATTCCGGCCTCATTGCTATGGTCATATAGCTGAATTACATGAAATTTTCGTTTTGTCAATATCAGCAAGTGAAATATATATAATTTGAATTTGAGTTATTTCGCATGACTTAATTACATGATGTTATAATGTTATGAGAGAAAAAATATTAAAAAAATTTGATAAACTCAATACAAAAATTGATGAGTATTATTATAAACATTTTTTTTTTGTATTTTTCTTCTTATATTGTGATATTATGATGTTAATAAATAGCAAAAGAGAATACAATTTTATATAATTTAATCAATAACAGTAAGTTAGGTTAGAGCTTCTTCTTTTTTGTATAGAAAATCATGCACATATGATTTGCATTGACTTTGGTTAGAAGCCCAGCGGTCCCATGACTAAATGGCGTTTTCAATTATGATAAGGATTATCCTTGTCTATTAGCCTATAAAGCACGTGGTGTACTTGTAAGCTGAATCTACACAAGAATAAGGGTAATTACTAATTCGAATGGAACATCAAAAGTTGAAAAAAGAAAAAAAAAAAAAAAAACTTCATGAAAATCAAATGTAGCGAATCACCCAAAGAAAACGAGAATTAAAAAAAAATATATAAATTGCTAGTTTCACAATGTTTTATTTCAATTTGTGAAATAATTTATTAGCATAGTTTAAAGGATACAGTGTTAAAACAGGTGTTTCAAGGCTTTTGAGATTAATCCATTGATAACTGTTCGAAGACCCGAATTTTCCAAATTTCAACCAGGCAAAAAAATAAAGGAAAACAAAAAAGCAAAAAGGAGACCAGAGAAACGTAAATTAGCCGACCATGCTACAAAGTTGATTGAAGCAAACGTCCCAGAACTTTTATGAACCACTTGACTCGGAAAAGGACATTGTTTGTGTTGACTTTGCATGTGATTCATCAAACAAGAGAGATTGCAACACCTAACTCCTTCATTTATGTGCATATTTTACTAATAAAAGCAAATTCATGTCAATCGTCTTATGTTATCAAATTAATTTAAATTATGACCTTTCTTATCGTCATCTCTGTATATTATTTGCTATTCACTCACTTAAAGAAAAATAATTATTCTGCTAAATGTTTCTTGTAATCTTCGTTTGATGCACTGTAAAATATTTATTTGTTATTATAAAAAACATATTTATCATTAAATCCACCTTTATACATTAACTCAAATATACTTTTTTTTATGACTTAATCACTTAAATATAACAAGTGACACAAGTTTTATTTTATTTTTTCAAAAAATGAGAAAAGTAATTAAAGTAAAAATAATTTTCTGAACTAATTACACTTGTTTAATTTATTTATTTTTTAAATTTTAGCTAAGTTTAAAAGAACCCGTACAATATACCGGATATTAACTAATTTTATATCATATAAATGTTTATAATTTAAGATTATTTTAAATGATTGATATTTTATTACCACCGATAGAATTCATATAAACTATCTTACCAAAAAAAAAAAATTCATATAAACTAAAGTCTTCGACAATACAAGTCAAAACAGAAATATACCAAACTTGTCATAAATTGTATATGACTTATCGCTTAAAATGAAATTTTCGTAAAAAATAATATATTTATTTAATAAATTTTATAAAGTAAATAACTTGCTGCTTACCATCAATTTTAGTATTTATCGTATTTACAGAAGAAATTTTATTTCCAATATCTATTCATTCAATAATTAATAAACTAATCCCTTAAAACACGTTTAAAGGCTGCAACCTCTGCACACTGCACAGTACTTCATTCTTGTAACAATTATAATTCAATTCAGCAAATAATAATAATAATAATAATTTTAATTCTAAAATTTGTAAGAAAACAAAAAAACAAAAAGTAATGTGGATGAAATTGAGGAGCTGGTTGGCAAATAGCATGTGATGATGTAAATGCGATGCGAAGGAGTTGTCGCTGCCCAACTTTAATTATTTATTTATAAAATTTATTAATTTTATGTTACATAAGAAAAAATTTATTCCCTATACATATAAATTTAAAGGTATCACTTTATTTTTATTTTTCTCTTTCCTTGAAAGTGGACTCTACTTATACAAATGAGTTAACAGAACATAATTATTATTTTCTACTATATAAGAAAATTATTACCCTTTATTTATTTATAATCCTTTTGTTTTTTTTTTGTGTGTGAATGATTTAAAATATTTTATTTGTTTTTGTTTGGTTAAAACGGCGTCATTTGACCCTGGCGAACACGGAAAAGTCGGCGAGGAATTGGGACGGGGTAAAAAGCAAATGAAAACCCGTGGACCCCTTCACCCTCATCTGTCGGTAACTCCCTCGAATTCCTCGCCTGCTTAAAAGTTACACACCCTACGAGGAGGCTACCCCCTCTTCATTTTTATTTTCAAATTTTTGTTTATTTATTACTTATCAATTTTCTCATTTAAAAAATAAAAAACATAACACGTCAACAACAACAGCTGCTGCTGTAATTAATAAATAGACTTTTCCTATTATCGGGCATCTCATAACTCAACCACTCCTCTGACTCACTTGTTAGTCCTCTTTTAACTTTTGATTCCTTTTTTCTCTTAATAATTTAAACCATCATTATGTCTATCTTCATTATGGGAAGTTATTCTATACACCTAGGGTACATGATACTATACACTACGTCAATTCATAAATAATAATGGGAAAAATTATTTCTGATTCAAAGACTGAAAAAAATTCTCTCTGCCGCGATGACAAAATAAAAGAGAGAAGAAATATTTGGCCAAGAGAAAAAAATATAATGGGTTCGCTCCAGACTATTTCTGTGTTAGCTAATTTTTTTTTCTTTAGAAGCAAAAATCATTTTCACATAATGATAAGGAAAGAATATTTTATTTTAAATAACATAACATTATGTCATTTTAAATGAAATTATGTCTGTACCAAAAAAAAAAAAGAAATTATGTTGTTTTTGTAAATTTTTATGTTTTCTCTCCTTTATTTTTTTTGAGGTGGGATATTCGTATTAACAGATTTTTCTACTACCATTTTACTATCACTCTAATCACCGTTGGATTAGAGAAAAAATTAATTGAAGAGAGAGAAAAGGAAAATAATTTTTGAATTCAATGGTGATTAGAGTGGTGTGAAGTGGTAGTAGAAAAATTTGGTAGTATGAATATCCTATTTCATTTTTTTATTTATTATTTTATAAAGGGACGATATATTATTACTACAAAATAATGTTACTATCAATATCACTATCATATTTTAACTGTTGATTTCTGTCAATCAACGATTATTATTTTCACAAATTAAACACATTAATTAATTATTAATTCGCAATGATAATCGTTGATTGTCGAAAATCAACGGCTAAGATATGATAGTAGCATTATTTAGTAGTAATAATATCATATCCCTTTTATAAATTAGAGAAAAGGGTTTGTTTTTTCTACAGTTACTGCAGATAAGTTATCAGCAGTAAGCCCAATACGACGTCGTTTTGAGGCGAAAATCATGATATTTTCGTAATTTTAATTTATTTCAGGGTTATAATAGTCTTTATATTGATAATTTTTTAAGATTTTAATACCAAAAAGACATCGTTTTGGAAATAAATACAGATAACTTATCTGCATTAACTGTAGAATATTTTTCCCTTAATGACAAAACATACCAAAACGGTATAAATTCATTAAAAATGACATAAAATTATATCATTTAAAATGAGAAACACTATCTTAATAATAATATATTATATTTTCAAATATAAACAAACACCCATATTTATGTGATTATTACTAGACAAAATTTATAAGTAGTGTCTTTTTACAAATTTCTCCTTGATTTGTACCTTGTTTTCACAGAATCCTACGGTCTACAATCAATGTCTTTTTCTAATGCTAACCTATAATCTATGGGAAATGAGTGTGCACGTAGATCCACCTTTGGATGACAGCATCAGCCACATCATGGTCCATTCCACAAAATCAAATGGTCGGTCTCGGTTTTGTGGAAATTTTTGTGAGATACTAGTAATAGGTACAGTCAATGCTCGTACGAGGACATAACATCAAAACCAGATGCTAAATTAATCCAACGGTGGATATTAATCTTGAATTAAGGAAAAAAAGCATTATTCACATACAACTCACCTCAACTAAGAGAGAGAGAGAGAGAAAAAAGGAGGGGTTGGGTCATGGGTGCATGGGGTCGTGGTCATTTCTGGAAGTGAGAACCAAATGTTGTAGGGTCTACACTTTTTTAATCCTTTTGTCTTTTTTGACGTTGTCTTTCCACTCCTCCTTTATTTTTACTCTTGTTATAACCCCCCTCTCTCTGCATTCTTCTTCCCTCATATCATTCTCATTCACCCACTCATCCATCACTACCACACCCTCATCTCTCTCTCTCTCTCTCTTAGCCCCCCTTGAAGATAGGCGAAACTTGTGGGGGGAGATGAGTGAAGAAAGAGAACACAGAGAGGGAGTGAGCATAAACAATCTCTCTCTCTTTGTATTACCATGAGAAGAGAAGAGAAGAAAAGAAAGACCATTTGGGAAGCTTTGTCTTTTGAGGGGAATGTTGTCTGGCTCGAGGACCCTTTCATCTTGATCCACTGTATCTTTCTCTATTCAATCCATATATGGATGAGAATTGAGGATGATGATTTACTTGTGGTCAGGGAATGTATATAGTGTTCTCGGACCAGGCTTCATTCCCCCCAATTAGATGCTTCCAGATACTTAGTCACATAGCCTCTGCTCATGGACTTGTTTTGTGGGTTTGCTTCTTCTTCTTCTCTCTCTTTCTATGTATTTTATTTTGAATTTATGTACTCTGCTTGATTAAAGTTTTGTTTTTTTCTTAAATATAGGTAGATCTGAGTCGTGGGGTTTGGTTTTTTTGATCAGTTAAAGATGTTTCTATAGCTTGCAGATTGGTGTAATGATGAAGCATTTTGACCAATTTTTCACTTGAACAAAAAGGTTTTCATCATTACTTCCTTTTCGTTTTGTTCCCCCCTTTTCTTCCCCCTCTGATCAAGTTATGATGGTGTTTTCTGTTGTCAGGTCTAACACTTTTTTTTTTCTTTTTGTTCATCATTAGCCAGATCTTCTCTCAATTATGTTTTCCAGGATCCGATCTGTCTGTTTCTGCCATGTTTTCTCAGATCTGGACACCTTTGAACTCAGTTAAACATTCTCCTCTTTTTCAAGTCCCTCCTTTCCCATCTTCCCCTTTTCATTCTATCTTTCTCTCTCTCTACCTATTTTCTCTCTCTTTAGGGTTTCGTGGCCTATGTTTTTTTTACCTAATCTCTATAATTTATCTATATGATTAGCTAATCCTTCAGTCCAAGATGAAGAAGCAAGTTGTATATATGACACCCTTTTATTAGTCATTTCACCATTGTCAACTTTGTGATAAAATCGAGGCCTAATTTGATTAAAATCAATTAATAATGACCTATGTTACATCCGTTACCAGAATGAATATAATGTCAAAAGCCGTGTTTCCTTCTCCCTCTTTTTATTGGATTCTTGTGTTTCTAGTTGTCGTACAATGTTTCTTAATTTCCTGTAAGAATAGAATAACAATGAAGGTCTCTATTTATTCAGCAATATTGTGATTTGTTACATCTATATCGGATAGGAAATTGGTAGATTCATGAATCTGTTCTTGTTATTGTGCATAGCATTTAGCTTCCTTCTATTGGTTCAGTAATGTCACATAGATCTATGTTTTTCTCTGTTTTCCTTTGTTTCCATATCAATTTTTAATTGGAATAGATAGATCTGAGCACTGATGATACAGAATCAATTTTTTACAAACGTGGGTGTAGTTTGTTGTGGGTGCTGCAGAACCATATAGTTGCTTTTTCCATATACACCTTATTCCATGGCTTTAATATCTCATTTGATGGCTGAAACCCTAATTTCCTACAGTACATTCAAAGAATCAATGCACAAGATGATTCCTTTTCTTGTGTTTAAGTTTCAATGTTCAGTAAGCTGTTGGAAGAGGGTGATTGTGTTCATTCAGGCTCTTGATCATGAATTTAAGAAACAATTGTGCATTTAAGTCACTTGTGTAGGTGAATATGTGAGCAACTTATCAGCATTGTGCAAGAAGGCATCAATTAATGTAGTGGTACCCTTACCGAGTAAGCTTTTTGTTATGTATGTTGAACGGATTTGGATCCTTTCCTGTAAAAAATTGATGAGGTGATCATGTTATTTGATCACAGCCACTCATTAATGATGAGATAAGGAGAGAAAAAATGTATGACTTTTAAATGAGTGGTTGTGATCAAATAATATGACCATATGACCATCACTTTTCCACATGAGAGGATTTAATTTAACAGTTTTCATTTATGGAAATCAGTGATTAATTAATTTTGAAAGGTATTATTCTGGCGTCTCCTTTATTTAACCTTTTTTTTTTGCCTTGTTTTCTTCATGAGCACAGGGATTTGGAAGAGACAATAACATCAACAATAAGTTTGATTCAAAACGGTAAAAACATGACCACCGAACCGAACGGGTGTAGCTCAGTTGACAATATAGATTGAGTAGAGTAAGAAGAGAATCTGATTTTGATTCCATTAATACATTTTTGAGAAGGAATGATGAATTTTAACTGTGATTAAATCTTGACTTTGTGGTGAACTTTAGTTCTCCAATCAATTCAAAGAATTGAAACTCATGAAATTATCCAAAAGGCCAACTCTCCTCAAAGAGATAATAAGTCATTGATATATATAAAAAAAAGGTCAACACATAGCTAGGGCCATATGGGAACACGAATGACATAAACACTGTGCTCATCCAAGACTCCCTTTATCAGCATTGTCTCATATTCATACTTGCACGCAAATGCGATCACTTTACAATCTTCAACGCAACTCAATGTACCCAAACTCTCTTTTTCATATTGATCTACGTAATTGTGACCTCGTGAATTGTCATGAGATATATAAGCACATAGATGTTTGGAATATAATATTTTTGTTTTCAAGTTTCTTTTCGTAAAAGTTTCATTTTGACTATTCTCTCTGCAAACTTTGCTCCTTATTTTCCGTGTTCATATTTACTACGCATAAATAAAATTGACATTCATCTTAATTTCATTCTCTTCAATACGATGGTTGTTGTAATTAAATGGATTGTATTTACACTATGTGAATATGTGAATGCTGTCTCATAAAGAATTGCTTTTGGGAAATTGGATCCTTTTGACCTTTTGTAAAGCATAAAGTTGAATCCCTGGGGGTTTGCTTTGTTTTTCTATGCATGATATATTTGAGAGAGAGGGACAGAAAAAAAGTACTGGGTCATGCTTGTTGAATTCCCATGCAATCCAGCTTTTATGGTCACGTTTAACTTTTCAACGAGTAATTGGTGTAAAAATTAAGGGATTGTATTTTCTCAATGCAATATCAGAGGAACTTTTCTCTTACACATATAATCAAGTGGATCCACTTTTTTAAATAAAAAAAGAAAATAAAAGAAAATATTAACACTGAAATCGAGCTCTCACTAACTTGAGAGAAGATTATTCCAACGACATGAGATTTATTTATCCAACCCGAGTAGCTTTAAGAATTCTTTGCTGTACTATTTGGATAGAAAGTTGAGGACCTTGTAGTCTTTCCATGCATATATTAATTAGGTGTGTACCATCTTATGAAGTGATTGCCCACAGGTAGGGCACTCAAGTATATAGCCATTTATAACTCCTGCTTACCAAAAAAAATAAAAAAATTATAACTCCTTAATGGTACTACTAATCAATCAAAGGAAAATGCCTAGTTATGTTCATGCAAAAATGTCCAATTTGTATGTAGCTGAGTAAGGAGCGCATTGATATTGATTTGGGTTTTTTTTTAATTCATATTATGTATTCTCGGAAATACATTAACATCACCTTTATCCCAAAGTAGTCGGGAGATGACAGTAAATTGAAAATACAAAAAGATTAAGGGAAAAAATGATGAAAATAATATATATATATATATATATATATATATATATATATAAATAAATGAAAGTGAAAAAGAAATGGACAAGTTAAGTGAAATGAAGAGGAAAAAGACTAAAAATGCAAAAATGTAACCAATTTGTATGTAGCTTTTCTCCAGTAAGGAGCGCATCTATATCTCACTTCATTAAATCTTATTTTACTTTTCAATTAATTTATATTATGTATTCTCGGAAATACATAATATAAATTAAAAAAAAAATAATTTTAACCAGTCACATCTATTAATGTGGTATCGTAGATTCACCCTATTAAGGCTTGTGAATATAAAAAAAGAAAAGAAAATATGTGTGTTGTCTGTAGCACTCCTAACATAGTGTTGTGGACCCAATTAATTAAGCAGAGCAATCCATCATCAGAGAACCGGGATCAGCTCTTTGCTGACAGTCGACAGTTTTGTTCGCAGTTCGATGTTGGTTTGAAATGAAATTATATGTCACAACTCACAAGGGGACAATTTTGGTTTGCAAATCTAGGGAAAATTATAAAACAAAGGGAAATGTGTTTCAGAATTTATATTTTTTTACTCTCATAAAAAGATGGGATCACATTTTTATTTTTTTTTATCAACTTTCTCTTCTCATTTAATTATCTCTTTCTCTCTCTTAAAATGAGACAACCTTATATCCTTTAAAATGATAGACACTTTACCCTAAATCAAAATATTAAACCAATTGATATGAAATTAAAAAAAATAATAATCAGAATTGATTCCTTTTGGTTTCTATGGTTTTGATTTTTTTATTTCTGAAAAATCGATTCGTTATGTTTGGATTTTAGTTTTCATTTTATAAGTGAATTAAACCAAACTAAGCGGTGTAGCTTACACGATCGTGTTATAAGATTTCAAAGTTATGTTATTTTTATAAAAAGTTTATTTTTTATGCAGTTAACGTAGATAAGTTATCTGCAGTAAGTCCAATACGACGTCGTTTTGGGACGGAAATCATGATGTTTTTGTAATTTTAATTTATTTCAGGGTTATAATAGTCTCCATATTTATAAGTTTTTAAGATTTCAATACCAAAACGACGTTGTTTTGAAAATAAATGTAAATAACTTATCTGCATTCACTGCAGATATCTTATCTGCAGTAAATATTTTTTCCTTTTATAAAACTTCTATAGATTAATATATTATTTATAGGGGTAGGATATTGTAACAACCAAGTAGAGTTAATACCATGTTACTACCAATCAATCTCACCATATTTTAACCCGACGGTCCTAATTTAATCAATATAAAGCCCTTCTCTCTTCCCTTCTCTCTAGTCGTCGCCGCTCCCCATAGCCGCAATCACGCTGCTGCCTCGCCGCCGGACATATAAAAAATTATAACCGACTTTTTTATATTCCTGCGAGAAAATCTAAACCTGTTCACCCACTGATGAACGAAAGTGAATTTTTTTCTCTTCATTACCGCATAAAATTCAATTACTACCATGCATTCAATTCAGTTTCGAAATATAGATGACAACTAGAAGTTCTAACGATTCCAATGGACTTTGTAAGGTTGAGAGATTCACTCCTTCAAGGAAATGAAAAAGAAATTGTTCCGGCGGTAGAGAGAGGGGCGGGCGGCAGCCATGGGCGGCGGCGCGACGGCGGCTGTGGAGAGCAGCGGCGGTAGAGACTAGAGAGAAGGGAAGAGAGAGAAGGGGAGAGAGAAGGGTTTTATATTGATTAAATCAGGACCGTCGGATAAAAAAGGTCAATTAATAGTGAGATTTACTTGGTTGTTACAATATCATACCCCTCATTTATATATTAATGATGTTTTTATGATAATTTTTTTAATCGGATAATATTGAAAAAAGTGAAATTTTATTTAGGTTTATTTAAGAATAAATTATTCAATAAAAAAAATCAATGCAACCTAACCGAGCTAAATTTATTAAACATCCGTTCGGTTCAATTTAGTTTATTAAGTAGAAACAAATTGATGAAATCCTAATATTGGAAAATAAATTGATTTATTATAAATTCATTTCTCAAAGTTAAAATCAAATTGCAAATATTATGTACCAAATGTTACTACTTAATACGTAAATAAAACCCTACAACCATTCACCAAAAAAAATAAAAATAAAACCCTAACACAAAATTAATCACCCCTTACAACGAAAAAGTATGAAATAAACAAAATAAAATAAAATTATGCGAGTTATGTGGCAGCATAAAAACTAAGATGCTAGGTCACCTAACGGTGAACCCTAGATGTCTCGTGACAACATTGTCCCATTCCTTCAAGTAATTAATTACTAATTAAATATAATTTAGTGGAGAAGTAAATGAATAAATTAAGTTTTGAACTGTGCATGCAATTTAATCTGTCAGTTTTGGACAACTTAATACTCACAATAGATAACCACGAATAGCAACAATAAAATAGTAAATCTTCCCTAGGACTTTTGAGTTTTGTGTACTTATACCAATCATATTTGTAATAAAATGAATTAGTAATGTATCATTTCCATAAAGATTGATCTATCTAACATTAAGTTTACTACGGGAACAAAGTTGGATCTATCGTAATAGTTTTTATGAATTTGATTTAAAATATAAAATTGAACCTAAAGCTAAAAAACTAATAAGAACAAAAACCAATAATGCAAAACGCAACTAAGGTGTCGATTTTTTCAATTTAATCCTAATGAATCCATCATTTCCCGCAATAGACATTCAAACTCATGTTATTGACAATTCTCTCTAGATTAATTAAACCTCAATCCCTTGGTGATTCAATCATTTACCTTATTGAAAATCCTAATCCTTAGTGATCTCTCCTAGTGCAAGCATTAAGAATAAGAATTAAATGTCATAGATTTCGCAAGTCTATCCCTAGATCATATAAAACCTAGCAATTAACTAATCAGAATCCTACACTAACTTTCCTACTGTCGTACAAGATTCATGTGTTCATCTATGAGTGATCTCTTCATAAATTAAACTAGAAATGAGAAAACAGATTAATTACATAACATGAAGATTAAATATCAAATTACAAGGAAAAAGTAAAAAGTAATAAGAATCAAAAGGTTCCATCTAACCCTAACTACATGAAAAACCCAGGCTGACATAGTCAGGAAAACTTAGACAAAAGAGAAGAAACTAAAGAAAAACATAAAAACAACGAAGTAACCGGTGTCCATGGTGAAGCTTTGACCGTTCCTCTGCTTTCTCCGCTTCAAAACGAAGCTTTCTCCCCTCCTAGGTTGCAACCATCACGAACTCAGTCGTGCAAGAATGAATAGAAAAGCCCTAGCTTGTCCTTTTTTAATGAAAACACCAATAGGCCTCATTTACGATGCTGCTCGCTGGTTTGCTCTCTCGATTGAGCTTTCTGGCTATGTAAATATACCAACTTGTTGTTTTGCTCGCTCGGTCGAGCATTTTAACAAGCAGACATGTAAAAATGGCTATTTTTTATGTTTTCTTGTTGATTAACTTGTTGTAGCGAGAAACTCAGCGAGATGCAACGTGAGATCACTCCTTGGGCATCCGCTTGACTTGAGTCTTGACTTCCTTAAGCTTCCTTGATCCATCAAGACTTCGATAAGGCAATTTTAACCTGAAACTATACATTTTTAAGTCAAAATCATACCAAGTATGGAAACTACAAAGTCTTTTGCATTTGATCATATAGGACATGTCTTTGACTATTTGCAACAATATTTATCATACTTTTACCCCTAAAAATATAGTGTTTTTTACACCTAACATTGTGTATGCTAGTTGGACAACAAAATAAGATTGTTGATGATCTTACTGTTTGGTCCAAGTTTGATTTTGTTTATATGCACGCAAGAGAAAATGTCTTGAATTGTCAAATTGGGGGAACAGTTGATTGACCATTCTAGTGTGTTTTAAAGTTAGCCAAAAATATTAAGCCCCATTTTTAATTGAATTGCTCTTAAAAGAGTCCTCATTCCATATACTCATTTCAATGTTTCATAAAAGTTATAAAATATTATTATTTGAATTAATAAACATGCGTATTAATGTCAATATATTTATATTTAGCCAAAAACTATTGAGATTTTTTTAATGGTGATTTAGTGCATCTTTTTTGTTTTTGTTTTTATAAACGATTTAGTGCATCTTGTACTGCAACGTGGCATTGGTCTTACTTTTACTTTTCATGTTTTTTAAGAGAGAGGTGCTAACTGGCCTAACTTCTATGGAGAAAAAATTTCAATGCTCCGGTAATGCTAAAAATTCGAGTACATTGTTTACTTAAATTGAAAAAATGTAATACATATGACTTTACTCAACTTATCCATTTCTTCATAATTAATGTCACAGAGAGATATTCTAACTATCAAAATTTTTCACTACCATCTTACTATTTATCTAATCACCATTAGATTAATATTTTCTCTCTCTTCAAAATTTTTTTAACATTCTCTCTCTTTGATCCAATGGTGATGTTATGGGTAGTAAGTTAGTAGTAAGTGTTTTTGGTAGTTAGAATATCCTCACTCCATAAAATTTACTTTTTTCTTTTAAAGGATTACCTATTTCTATAATATTGAAGATATGCTCTCTTCCCGAAATACCATGTGTCATATCAACACAAGGTAAATTTATTTCTAACGCCCTATAATGATTTATTTCTTTTTATATCCCATATTAGCCTATAAAATCGATAGCATGGTCTGGTAACAAAAATTTGTTGTGAGAAGTTTGGGGTCTTCACTTTTGCCCAAGGGTTTCTTTTCCAAACGCATTAGCATTTAATTTTCTATACATGATTTCATGTATTTTTTAAGACGGTACGATGTACTATATATGCATGCTATATGTTGAAATTGAAACAAAATTCTTTTCCATCAACACAGGAGGATTTATTGCTAAGCTACTAGAAAAAACTTTAATAATATATAGCAGTCCAATAGGCAATAACACCACTTCAATTCGATGATATTATCAATTCGGATCTTAAGGATTGTTCTCATAATTAGCTATGAGCCCAACTTGCTTGATGACCCAGAATCTAAACCCAACCCAGGCTGAGTGGGTTGTCCTGGGATCGAAACTAGGAGAATGTAATTTATGGGGTAATTGACTCTAATGTCACAGGAGATTACCTTGTAGAGCATTTTTGATGCACCCATCGTAGGTGCACCTTCCATTTAAAATTTTTACCATGGATAATTTTTTTTCTTCTCTGTACAACTTACATCTCCTTCACTTTTTATTAGCTCATCGCACTAAATAAATGATGGGACGTGTACATTAAAAGATTTCATCCACTGACACAATCAAGGAATGTGATCCATTGGAAATATGTGAGGCCCACAACAAATGTGGCCCCATTCTTTGATTGTGTCAAATTTGTCTCATATGACGTAAGAGTATATTATACTATAATTTATTTTCCTTAAAAGTCAAAATAGGACAATTCAAATGACAACTTAAAGTTTGACATAAAATAAACTGCTATTTTGAACAAAAGTTTCTAGGAATGGATCCTCTCGTGTTAAAACTTTACATGATTTGGTCATGTAAAATTTTTATATCTATTTCTTTCTTCATTAATGATAATTAGGCCTTACTTATTAAACACACACACACACATATATATATATATATATATATATATATATGTGAAGTGAGAGATAGACACAAAAAAATTCACATAACAAAGTCATTTGAAATTTTAACATTCTCTCCCAAAGTCTCTTCTCTGTTTGGCTTAGTTAATGGTTTAAGTAGGCTCCGAGTTAAATTAAGTAGGATCACTTTTTTTAATCCGTTACTAAGTGATCTTATTTAATTTTTTAAAATTAAATAGGATCACTTATTAACGGATATAAATTAAAAAAGTTTCACACCAAAATAGTTTAAAACTTTAAATACTTGATCTAATAAATAATTTCAAAATTAAGTCACGAGTTTAATTTTCAAATAGGCATGCTCTCCTCAACCTTGGGGCTGATGGGCTTCAATAGAAATATTTCCGCCCGATCCAACACGTTTGAATAGCAAGAAAATAAGAGTAAAGTCTCTTTTCTATTTCTTATTTCTTATTTTTTACGACTCTTCCTTCTTTATGATAAGCCTTCTTTTATTATTCTCTATTACTTAATCATGATATCTTCTATTTATTATAAAATTGAGGTGAATTGTGGTTGCGTTTTTTTGTGACGTATATGGAATTTTTATAGTTCAGAATTTTAAGTTTTGAAGTTTTATTTTTCACTTTGTTTGGATAAGCATTGCCTATGTTTAATTGATATTAATTTTATATAATAAAATGTTTAGTGTTAGGTGGGCCAAAGAGTCATGGAGGAGCCTTATGATTAATATTAATTTATAAATTTTTGCTATACTGTTGTGCGTTCAAGCACCGTAACACATTAATGTTGTTTCAATCGTCCAATAATTAAATGATTAGGCACATGATGGCTCAATCATAAATGGGAATTGATTCTCTTGTGTCAATTTTAACATGTTTATGTCATCGATCCTCGGTTCTCTCAACTTGACTCAAAAGTCTTTTTTGTGGAAGTCAGTTAAGAAGATCTTGGATCTCGGAATTCCGCAATATTACCTTGTCCTGAATTTCATCAGGTCGGACAACGCAGCGGAAAACAAAAAATACAAAGGGGAAAGCGAGAGAGAACAACCAGTTTTAACATGAGAAACCTTCTTCAATGAAGAAATAAAAATCCACGGGACCTAGTCCAGTTCAAACATCCACTATGAAAATAATAGGCACAAAGAATCAAGATTCACCAAAGTGGTGGTTAACTCAATCTCTCCAATAATGATGATAATCAAACTTTCCTATAGATATTTCACTCAAATTCTCTCTAGAAATCTCTCAAATACAAAGCTCAAAGCTTTGCTCAAAAATCCCTCACATATTTTTCTCTAATTCTAACATAGCCTCCACCTACAACTACAACTAAGAGGAGGTGGAATCTAGGGTTTAGGATTTTTAGGAAGCCCCTCAACGGGCTTGGGCTTAGCATTGAAGGAGGAAGCCCAACATTTTATTCATTCAACTTAATGATAAAGTTCGCAAAATGAAAAAGAAAAAAATGTTTAAATTAACTTCTGGCTATTGATTTATGTGTAAAGTATGTGTCATTTTAAAGGATGTATAGTTGTGTCATTTTACGAGAGAGAAAGATATAGATAAAGGAGGAGAGAGAGTTAACAAAAAAATAAAGGTGTGGGTCCCACTTCTTTGTGAGAGTGAAATGATATAAGTTGTCAATTTTTTTTTGGATATACCCAATGGTTTCCCCACCCCACATAGGATGAGACTAATCCCTTTAACGAATTGAGAGGGCAAGAATTTTTCCACTACCCATAAAATATGTTTACCAGAATTCGAACTCAAGCCCTTAATGTATTAATAAATGATTGAGATTCACGTGACGTGGTCATACTAAAATTAGATATAACAAGATTCATTCTGACCAAATATATTTAATATAATTATGTCATGTGATATAGTAATTCATAATCAAATCAATGGAGATGTTGATTTATATATAAATAATTAAAATAGGCGTTAAGATAAAGAATGCAGTTAAGATAGAGAAAAAAGTATTTGTTTATAAATAATTAAAATCATCCCATATAAGATACCAAAAAATAAAATAAAAAATCATCCCATATAACCTGAATATATTAAATAAAATCTAAAAGCATGCATTCTGTGAGATAGTATTTAAGCAACCGGAGATAAGGTTATGAGGAGTTAATCTTAACATGTAATTATTATTACTTTATTAGTATAGTCATACGGATAAGTGTGAATCATTTTAAAGGATGTAAAGTTGTGTCATTTTAAGAAAGAGATAGACAAAGAAGGAGAGTGTTGACAAGAAAAATAAAGGTGTGGGTCACATCTCTTTATACTAGTAAAAGGATATAAATTGTGTCATTTAAAAGGATAAACACTTTTCCCATAATCATATCCATGAAGCGTATTACTTGAATGAACGTAAAAACTTGTAACTAAGACTTTTATAACCAAGGGAAGTCCGGCTACTAACTATGAGAATCCCACTTGTAAACAAAGCGAATCATGATAATGAATTATCTCCTGTTAAAATTTCACATGATCTGGTCAATGTGAAATTCTTTTGTCCTCCTATAGATTTGATTATGTAGAATCTGATCCATTTTTTCAATGAACTAACGATATGAAATAAATCATATGGATTTTTCATCTCTTTATTCAATAATAATAATTGAATGTCATCTATTTAAAACGTGTAAAGAGATAAATAAACACAAAATTTTTGCATTATGAAATTATATGAATTTTTAACATGAAATGATCCGCTCCGAAGAGCACAGAGTCCGAGTCACTCAGATTAATATTAAATAACCGACTTACTTAATTTGTCAATGGATTATTCAATCTCACCTCATCCTCTTTGATGAATGATGACGCTCTATGCCGCCACATCCCCCCCAATAATTCAACCTTTTTCTATCATTGGTACGTTTACACTTTGATTCCTATCCATTACCGGCAAATAAAATCCCTCCCAAACACTCATTGTTTTCCATAAAAAACACTTATCTACAATTCTAACACAAACTCTGCACCCTGTCATATTTTGTCTTTGGCTAGCTAGCTAGCTTCTGATGTTGGGAAATGGAGAAGAAAATAACAACTTCAAACAAGTTCTGTTCTCAAATCATCACAACCACCACCTGCAGGGAAAGAAAGTGATCACCAAAGATATACCTAAAGGGTTCTTGCCAATAAAGGTGGGGCAAGGTGAAGAGCAACAGAAAATTGTGGTGCCTGTGATGTACCTCAATCACCCACTTTTTTCACGGCTACTCAAGGAAGCTGAAGAAGAGTATGGTTTTGATCAACAGGGAACCATAATTATCCCTTGTCATGTGGACGAGTTTAGGTACGTTCAAGGCCTAATTGATAGGGAAAGGCACCCCCAAAATCACCACAACCATAACCACCATGTTCGTAGGTGTTTCAAGGCTTCATCTGTATAGCTATATGGTGTTGTGAATCTTTTAATCAGTTAATATGTATTAGAAACTTCTCTGATTTATGTTACGTATTATAACTATATTCTTCCGCAAGAACACTTAAAGAACACCATTGTAATACTTTTGCACTATGTTATCGCAGGAGAACATAGTTAAAATTCACTCACTGGACAGTCCAGTGACTGAGTTTTATCTCCAGCTAGCCGCAAAATTACGTCGTTTTGATTAATGAAGGGTGCTTATGTAATTCTATGTGAATTAATGAAGGGTGTTATTCTAATTTTATTTATTTTTATATCATATACATTTTACTGAAACACCCTTCATTAATTCATCTAAAATTACATAAACACCTTTCATTAATCAAAACGACGTAGTTTTGGAGCTAGCTGGAAATAAACTTATCTCAAAGCTGCTTGAGAAATGTTTACCCCATATATATATATATATATATATATATGTTTCTTCATGTGGAATCATGGCTAATAGCTGATTATATACTAATGTTCCATATATATATGAGCTAAGATTCGGAATGATGGCAAGAAGTTTCTTGCGTGGAATTGTAAATTATTTTTCCATTTCATGTTAGCAGCTGAAATGGAATAAAAAATTTAAATCATTTTGTTTCTTTTTTTCTATTTTTTTTTTTTTTTGAGGATGAATTTGCTCAAGGGCTATTCATAAAATTAATCTCTTACAAATATAAGGTAAAATTGCCTATTAATTACAAATTGTAGACTTTCTTTAAACCCTGCGCGCGTAGAGCAAGAGCCTTCATTAGGTAGAGCAACAATTTTAAAGCATCACGCTAACCTTTCTTTAGGATGAATTTAATGGGAATATATATATGTGTGTGTGTGTGTGAAAGGAATCGCTATGGATATATACCACATGAACTTGTTGCAAATAAAACAAATGTTTAGCTAGGTCGACTGCGTTTTGTTCGTAAAATTAATTATTCATGAGATACCATGGGCCAAGAAATACAAAATATCTTCCGTTCAGCATGAAGAAAATTGAAAAAAAAAAAATCAGTTAAGGAATCTTGAGAAGAAAAAATGTCAGCCATAATTGCTGTGGTCCTATTTGAGCAGCTCATAAATCATTGAAGCAAATGAATATTATTACGGATTATTAAAGAATAGATTAAATCATGACCCTTTAATGTTTGAATTTTTAAATTTGCATGCTTGACAGAAATAAAATTAAAGTAAAAGGATGTAAACGGTAAAATTTTGCATATCAGAATGTATTCACCATTTTCGTATGTGCAAATTTGTTTTCATTAACTACGTGTTTTATTTACCATTAATTACTAATTGATCACTAGCTCATACAATACTATTTGTTAAAAAAATGAAATATTATGAACTAAATAAACATGGTATAAGCAAAAATGGTCATCCGAGCATCACTTTCCATAATTATAAGTAACGTGTCAGAAGCAATTAATACCTTTGATAAAATTTACCAAAAAAAAAAAAAATACCTTTGATAACTAATGATTGTTTGAATGCTCTCCGACTTGCAGGCACGTGTGATGCGTGAGATTAAAATAGATCAGAATAATATTGAAGATAGGTATAGCTGGTGTAATATTGACTGGTTGTTTATCTAGTTTAAGATGCCTCCCCATATTTTTTTTCTTTTAATTCTTAGTCAATTGAGTTCTGTTTAGTAAACTCCTTTTGTGGTGCATCTTGCAAGGCTTGTGATAAGTGTTTTGAGATACATTAAGTTATTAAAAAAAGAAAAGAAGAAGAGGTAGTAGTAGTAGTAGAAGCATAAAATACATAAAAAGACTTAAACTTTTTATTTAATTTTGATTTTTGCATGTTCGCGTATATTAAATTTTCTAATTTAGTTACCAAAATTCTATCAAACATTTATATATATATATATATATATATATATATATATATATATATATATTGATGTGTAATTTATAAGTTTAATTAGACTTTCACCAATTAATACAATTCCTATGTTTCCCAAAACCATTGGTTCGCCTTAATGCTGATGCAACATGATGTACCAAAAACCGTGACAGGATGGGTATACTCAACTAGATTAAGAATCATCTTCAATGTTAAAAAAAAATAGTTACCTTAAAAAAATTATTAGGTCCCTTCACTAAATGGTTATATAGTTAATTCACAAATATAACAAATTAAATATATAGATAGGTAACATATAACATATTTGCTAATCAGTATTAGTCTACAAATTCCGTGGCTTATTCATAAATAGATTTTGTCACTGCGCATACATTGTGATCAGTTTTAGAAAGCAACTACATCGATCAAGGGTTCAATTGACGTATTTCTCCAAAACGATTGACTTTATTGCTCGATTTTAAGTTTGTTGAGATTGGCAATTTGGAGGACGAATGAGAAACAACGAGGGAGTTGGATTCAAACTTACATAGAAAGCATGTGGATGTGTAAGAGGGGGCGTGTTGAGATATATAGTTTGTATTTGTAACTAATGTGGAATTTATAAGACCTTGGGCACTCTCACCCCTTGAGCTAGCTTTTGGGGAGGTGTATCCAATATTCTTTACATGGTATCAGAGCCTCGTGTCTCAGGTTCGATCCTCACCGCCCCTCACCCTTTGAGCTAGCTTTTAAAGTGGTGTATTCCAAGATTCTTAACAAGTCTAGTCTAGACATTCCTTAGCCACATTTTTTCTCCCATTTAGCTCATCTACCAGGCATAATCTACGCACCACTGAAATATTTTCAAACTCATCGAGGAGACAAAAGAAAACTTCGATTCTCTCTATATAATTACTAATAATAAATTATCATGCGATTCTTTAATTTTTACAATTTATTGTCCTTAATTGTTAATAAATTACTTCCCTTATATTTAATTAGGATCAACGACTCAGTTGCTTTTGTCTCATATGATTATCAAATTTTAATCTTTAATCTATTTACATCTAATAACTCTAACTTATTTGTTAGATAAGCCATTAGATGCAGGTGTAACGATCTCGAACATATATTTCACCCACCCACTTAATTAGATCACTAGATCACGACGTAAGTTGAATCTGTTAATCTCACAATAGTCAACATTACATAATTTACATAATAAATGGTGACACTAGAGAGAGAGAGAGAAATTTGAATGATAAAAGTAATGCGACTTATTTAAAAAGTTTTTTTTTTTTTTTTGATAAATTTATTTAAAATTTTTTATATAAGGCAAACATATGCTTAAATTTCAACTAATAAAAACCACCTTTTTTTTTTTTTGGTGAAAAATAAAAACCACCTTATATGGGCATAACTTTTGCTTTCTAGCAAAAGTAAAATTTCACTTATAGTACTTCGTCCATCCACAACTGGACGGTATATATGTCACTTTTTTCATTCCCCCCACTTCCTTGACTTTGCATCTCTTTTTATTCTCACTCCTGATTATCTTCTCATGTTTTTGCATACGATGCATAATAATCATCGTCAAATAGTGCGATAAGGAAAAGAGAAAAAGAGAGGATTTGGATAGACCGTCAAGTAAAAAAAGAAAGTGACACGTTTTATCATCTAAAGATTCATGACAATGGTATATGGATTCACCACTTATACGCTTGTATGTTAATATTCTGCGAAAAATATGTGTCATTTTAAAGTATGTAAAGCTGTCGTGTCATTTTAAGTGAGAGAAAGAGATAAATCATAGAAGAGAGAGGACAAAAAATAAAGGTATGGGTCTCACCCACATCTTTGTGAGAGTAAAATGACACAGGTTATGTTATTTAAAAGAACAAATATTTTTCCCAAATATTTTTCCAACAAAAACTTATTTGCTTGTGAACTTCTGAAAAAAGTAGAAATGTTGCTTTGTACACACAATTTTTTATGATCGAGAGGAAAAATACAAGAATTATTAACATTAATAAGAGGGTTAATTATTATAAGTATTTTTGAGAGAAAGGCTAACTATTATGATTAATAGTCTATTATTAATGAAAAAATATCATGTTATATATATAATAATAGTAATAAAAATCAAAGTTTAAGGAGGGGTGACTATCTACCCTCGCCTCTCCCTTGGGTCCGCCACTGCCTATATCCCACAATGGGTGAAATATATCTATATGACGATAGTTGAAGAGACAATGGTATATAAACCATGGTTCCATGGAGTCACTGTACTTGTCTCAAGTAAGTGAAGAATCAAGGGGGAAAGGTGAATAAGGCACGATTATGGGTGGTGAGAAATAAATTTGGTAGAGTTTTTGCAAGTTAAACAATAACGGAGAAGATGATTCAGCTTTAAGAGGTGAAGTCCTCTATTTATAGGACGAGGAAGATTCCATTTAGCATGAGATGTGTGAGGTCATAATTGTTTCAGCCTTGTGGACCCCACGATGGTGAGGTAGCTATGTGACCCTTGATATGGAAAAGGTCATGCGTCCATGGGATTTGTAAAGAAAACACGTATATTAAAGGACCAATGCCCTTAGGTGCTAAGCGTTCATAGCCTTGTTAGGCAATCATTCAAGCTAGTCGAAAAAGTTCATCCGGTTAGTTCAGAACAACTATATGTTCATATTTTTACAAAGAATTATGAGTAAGTCATACAATAAAAACAAAATAAGTCTTTTTAGAAATAGATGTTTTGGACGATTACACGATCCAAGAGCACAATCTATTAAATCAATTTAAAAATTATCTTGTGATTATGCTTAATTGGCTTCACAAATTTCACGCGACGCCTAACTTACAACACTATTATTACGGAGGCTCACGACAAACTCCACCTTGGTCACACACTACCTTCATAGATGGTTAAACCTTATTCCTTAAAGGTTTACGTGTCCCACATTAGCAGACTCCATTTCATATGTAGGACTTTTACTCTTTGTTTTACACCTTTTTTTCTAATGCAAACTCCATTTCATTCATACATTGACTTGAGCGTTAGAGTCCTTGCACATGCACACTACCCCTTACAGCCAAATCCACAATGAAACATGTTGTCCTCATGCCTGTTAATAACAACCTTATATCCAAGCGAATGCCTTGCTAACACTCATATAGTAGCTCTTGCTAACTCCCAATGACCGAAAGAGCAATGACACATAACCAAATATTGCACCCCGTTTTGTGCTCAAAAAGTGTTACAGAAATATAATATAGAACTATTAATGTGACATTTAGCTAATATCTTAAGTTTTTTGTTTGAATTAGTTATTTATATGGTACCAAAGCCTCTATAACTAAATGGTTTGAGTTCGATAACTTCTTATGTGAAGGGCATGTCAAAAAATAGATAATATAAGATTATTAATGTAATATTCGTCTATCGGTATAAAATTTTGGGTTAAATTAACTATTCATAGAATTGATATCAACTATAAAGCACCCACCTTTAAACCAATCCAAAGCCTCTAGCTCATTACTCTTACTCTCCAAAAAAAGTGTCAGGCAGGTCCAAGGGGAGGCCATGAATGGGGACCACTGTAACACCTTGTGAGTTCCTGGCCTATTATTTGATTTTTAATTAATGAATTGGATTCATAATAAACGATAATCGTTGATTGGCGAAAATCAACAGTTAGGATTTAGTGTCTAATTTTAAAGTTTGACACCGATGTCAAAGGATTCTACCCATATATATATATATATATATATATATATATTATATATATTGGATACGTGAATAATTAAAAGCATTAAATATGGGTTATATATATATATATATTAAATTGGTTTAAATCAACCATTTCAACTAGTGACAAATTTTCCAAATTGGACTAGTGAATATAATGGTTACATAATTTCTATACTTATCTACTACCGAAAAGTTAAATTAATAGTCAATGATAAGTTTAATAACATAGCTTTTGGAAAATCATATATATTGGTTCAACCATATAATTTTGACAATTATTCGGCTTAGTAGGGAGATTGCAATAGAAGTGGACACATTGAATGATAACTACCACGTATATATATATATATATATATATATATATATATATATATATATATATATATATATTCACATTAAAATTTAATAAATATTTAATTTTAATGAATTCCTAGATTAATTATTAGACTAAGATATTTGAAATTGGTTCAACCATATATTGACATCGTTTTAAAAAATCCATAATTTTAATGTAAAAATCTATTTTAGAAAAGCATAAAATGTAAGTCTTTGACCTAACTTAATTGTAAGGTTGTTATTTGAATTAGTTTTCAAATTTAATGTTAATGTGGTTTTAATTGGTTTTCAAATGTTATTTGAAGATCGGGTATTCTTGCATGATATCAAGGTTCATCCAACATTGAAGCTTCTGAGGAAGGATGAAAGCATGCTTTTTATCTTATGTGTTTGTGAAATAGTTCTAATGATTTTGGGAAACCAATAACCTGAAGATGCAATCTCCAAATAAACTCTTTTATGTGTAGCATTGATAACGACGAGCACAAGAGACGTTAAGATTCTTTTATGTGTATGACTTAATTAGCGTTTCGATATTTAAATTAAAAAATATATAATTTTTGGATTACATCCGGGTATCCCCACAGCCGATAGCCATGAGACTAATCCCTCGCCCCGGGTCAGCGCACAAAGCGGTAAAGAGCTGGTCACGGAATGCTTTCCATTCACAAGAGTTGGGCATTTCGAACCCCCAACCACTTGCTTAAGGGACGAGATGCTGAACCATCACACCCACCCACGTGGTTAAAAAATATAATTTTTAGTATACTTCATAAATAAAAGGTATCTTAATGAATAATGTAAATAAAATAAACGAAAAAATGTGTATCATTTTAAGTGAGAGAAAAAAAAAAAGTAATGGAAGTGAGAGAGAATGGACAAAAAAATAAAGGTATGGGTCCCATCTTTTTATGAGAGTTAAATGAACACAACTTTTGCCAATTAAAATTACAAATATTTTTCTATAAAATAAATTATAATTAATATTTTAAATAAATGAATTACTAAAAAAACCCATTTAATTTTTAATTTTTAATTTTAATAATCCCTCCCAAATATTTATTCAAGCCCATGGTATTTCCAAACCCAAAAGCCCAAATTTTCTCAATCCCTCTAACCTTTTTTTCCTTTCCACATTTTCTTTTAACCCTCCCTCCTTTCACCTTCCTAATCATTAGGTTTTTCACTACCAGCGTTATTTCAGTAAACCCCACCTTTTCACTACCCGCGTTATTTCACTCTTTGCTTCCCTTCCCCTTCCCCTTTCCGTTTTCGCTTTTCACTTCATAGTGTAAACCTTTTCATTTTCAACATCAGTTCATCCCCTTTCCCTTTCCGTTTTCGCTTAATCACCTTTTCGCTTCCCTTCCTTGTTCATTCCAACATCAGTTGTTCAACGGCTTATTTGGTCTTATCATCTCAGAGCCGGTAAGTTTTTTAAAATATTTTGTCATCTCTTGATATTTTCATTTCCTCATCTTCATTTTGATTCTGTTTTGGGGATTTAGGGTTTTGCTTATTTGGTCTCAGCCATTATTTGACAATGCTAATTTTTTGCAAAGGGGCTGTGTTTCTGAATATTTATATCTCTGCCTCTACCTTCTAATCTTTGTTGTTCTGTTATTCCCCCTATTAATATTTATATCTCTGCCTCTACCTTCTAATTTTTGCAAAGGGGCTGTGTTTTTGCAATGAGTTTCGGTTTATGCCAAGATTGAAAAACAAATTCACTGCACCTTGGAGTTTAGTTACTGTTATTTTGAAGTCCAATGTGGTCACTCTCTAACATAGATAGTTTTTTTTTTTTTTTTTAAGAAAAGAGAAAAACTTGGAATAATAAACGCACCAAGATTTAATGGTTTTTTTTTTTTTTTTTTTTTTTGTGAATGAGTGATTTTTACTGGTTGATAATATCAAATTTTTTTAATTATCATTGTACAATGAAAATCAAAATAAGAAAAAATGGACCATGGTTTTGCATCAAATGGATTGCAACATGTATATAATACTTTTACCAAAATTTTCTTATGTTTTTTGTTTGAGATGATGATTGGAACTTGTTTTAGTCATGTATTTTAAATTGTATAATATGACTGCAAGGACATAATACCCTCTTTTGCTTATATCATCTTATATTTTATTTACTCTAGGTTCGATATGATGTGTACCTGTGAGATGATTATTGGTTGTTGTCACTAGGGGTGTAAATGGGCCAGGCTACTCGTCAGGGGCCTCTGGCCCGGCCTACCTTTGGCCTGGCCTGGCCTAGCCCATTTAACAAAACAGGCCAGGCTTGGGCTAATTACAAAGCCTCTTTTAAAATCAGGCCACAGGCCTATTTTGTAAAGCCCGGCCCATGCTGGCCTATATTTTTAAATAATTTTTTAATAAAATTTATCTTATATAATAGAGTTTAGGGACTTGGGGGACTGTCGATTTTTTCTTCCTTTTTACTACTTTTGGTCCATATAAGCTGTGTTTTTGTTCGTTATCTGAGCCACCTCCAACCAGTGACCAAGTGACCACGCTACTCATCGACAGCTGCGCTATTGTTCATCAGCCTTCATTTCGATCGGTGTTAGAGGGACACACCACGCTGCCAACTGTTGTTTTTTTTTTTTCGAAACCCTTATGCTATTGTTTTTATTTTTCTTCCCTGAATATACTTCTTACACCATAAGTCCTTCAAGCTTAGTTTCTCTGAATATACTTTTTTAAATCGTGGGAACTTTGTTTCTCTATTTTTGTTTGTTGTATTGTACTGGGTTCAGGTGTTATTTTCTCAATTTTTGTGGCAGTACTCTAATCACCTAACTCCGGTTTTTTATTTTGAGTATTTGTAGACTATCGTTAATTCGTTATTGGTTTCAATTAAAATTCGCTAACTGTGATAAATTTTAATAATTTGCACTTTTATAAAAAGGATGAAAAGATCTAAATATAGAACACCTCTAATATGTCTTTGAGCAGGCCAGAGGCCAGGCCAGGCTTTGTGTCTTTAAAAAACAGGCCAGGCCTAGGCCAATATGGTAGCTCGTGGCAGGCTAAGAGGCTGGGCCAGGCTTAAAATATTCTATATAGACCTAGCCTATTTATGCTAAAGCCTGGCTTGGCCTGGCCCATTTACACCCCTATTTGTCACTATCAACATATAGTACATATAATTAATATGCAAGTTTAGTTATAGTGGTTTCTGTGTATTCTGTTTCTGTGAATATGCAAATTATTGGAGAAGTAACACAAGTTACTTTTTCGGCAACAGTATGTTGTAATTGAGAAGCATACTCTATGTTGTTGAATATTTAAGACAAGGACACTCCCTAGCTAGGAAATCCCTTGGTTACTAGATGAGTTAAAATGTAAAATCCTAACCTATATATGTATGTCGTTGCAAGAGACTAGTTATAAAGAGCTGATATTTTATTGTTAAGAGACCATAGAGAATTAATGCCTTATGTGTACAAGAACATTGAGTTAATACCTTATGAATTAAAGTTAGCTCAGCGGGTTCATTTTAACTCCCACAACCTTCCTTTATAGTTTCAACGTGATATGCTGCAACATATTTTCTGATATAACATATTTGATAATTACAAATTTCCCATGTGGTACAAGGATGAACAATTTTTCTTTGGATAATAGTTTTGGTTGGTATAATAATGTATAAATCTTAGTAGTTATGGTTCATCGAGACACTTATTAATTGGACAAAAACAATTTTTTAAGTAAAGACTTTTAAATTATTTTTTAGTACCCAATATGATTGAGACTTATATTTGAGCTATATTTTTCTTTGTTTTTTTGCATCCTCAAAATTTGGGCTCTCCCAATGGATCCAGGCCATCATCTTCTGCTAGTCATGTACCAAATGCCCAAGGACCTAAACTTCAAGGACACCCATCGCCTCCATAGTTCTACTTTTTATATTTTCTTTTTCTTTTGTTTTCCAGAACAATATTAGGGTGATTGCTTTTTGTTGGATAGCTTTTGGTGATTACTTTTTGATGGATAGCTTTTGGTGATTACTTTTTGATGGATAGCTTTTGTATTTTGGTGTATATCACAATGTCAGGGTGATTGAATGTCTTTTTGGTGTTATGACAATGCTACTTTAACCAACAATTACATTTCCCCTGTATATTTGATGTTTTAAATTATTAGAATTTCCCATGTATATTAGATGTTTTATATTTTTAAAATAGTTTACTGTTCTAACTTTAATAATGGATGAAAAGCCTTGATAATTTTAATTTATTTATATAATTATTATATTGGATTATAAAAGATTGATTTTTAATCCAATTTGCCATTTTTAGTAATTAAACATATATTGCCATTCCTAATATATATATATATATATATATATATATATATATATATATATATCAAATTGTATTTAAAAAATAAATGTTAATTTTAAAATTTTAATTTATCAGCTTAAATGATATGATATTCAATGTTTAAATTCTTGAGAATAAATCATTAATATTTATTTGACAACGTTTTGTAACAATAAATATTTCATTATTTACCGAAAAAAATAATGTATTATTTAATTACAAAATCACTAAAATATAAAATATATTAAATTTTATTTATTATTCCACGACGGTTAAAAACCACCTTCGTATATGTATCACAACAAATATGAGGCATTTGAATTGTTATTCCACGACTGTTATGAACCGCCTTTGAATTGTTATTCCACGACGGTTTCCCGTACAGCCTTGGAATTCTTATTCCAAGACGGGTACCGAATCGCCTTGGTATTGTAATTCCACGACTGTTATAAACCGCCTTTGAATTGTTATTCCACGACGGTTTACTCGCAGCCTTGGAATTCTTATTCCACGACGGGTACTTAACCGCCTTGGTATTGTTATTCCACGATAGTTAGGAACCGCCTTGGAATTCTTATTCCACGATGGTTACCTTACAGCCTTGGAATTCTTAATCCATGACGGTTACGAACCGCCTTGGAATTCTTATTCTGCGACGGTTACGAACCGCCTTGGAATTCTTATGACGGCCTTACAAACCGTCGCGTATTTCCCAGTCGACGGTTATTCTAACGGTTCAGTGAAACCGTCATTGAATTGCCTCTCGACGATAGCAACTACGACGATTGGTTAACAGCCGAAACGCGCATTTGGAGGCGGTTTAAACCGTCGTGAAATGACCTGTGAACCGCCTCCGTATACCTCTTTTGTTGTAGTGCCTAGTCTACAATTCCCATAATGAATGGGTTATATGTTAGACAAATGGCTTCCATACTCAATAGGGGTGAATTGACTTTATATAATCTTTTCGTAAAATGTCTCCTTTGATATTTTAAAGAAAACTTATTCTATTAAATGAATTAACAAGGAAAATTCTAATTGTAGGTACTAGTGTGTGATCAATAAATATAAGTTAATGAACAAATAAACACAATCTAATAATGCAATTTCAAGATAAAAGTAAAGAGTTGAAGGTTAGAGAAATTACAAACAAGATGTACCCTGACTCGGTCACCACCATCATGTCCTACGTCCAGACTGAAGTCGCTCGATCAATCTTTCACTAGCTATCAAGCTTAAGGATTTTTTACAAACCGCTACAATCTTCCAAGACTTCGGGTTCTTGGATGCCTTTACATTTTACCCCAAATTTTCTAAGGTATTTGGAAACCTCTCAAGTTCGAAGGGTTCACTCCCTTCTCTATTCAAGAAATGAAATGGAAATGTTTAACAATGGATAAGTACCCTCAAAGTACATATTAGACAAGTTGCCATTTATAGCGTTAGAATGTTTACTGGACAAGAAGTATTCAATTACTTTTCGATGAGTAATTAATTACTTTTGTTTCCAGAAAAGTATTCAATTACTTTTTGATATATTTTCGGTTACATGTCAAGAAAGTATTCGAATACTTTCTTGACAGCAAGTACAAAAGTAGCTTTTAGAGTTCAAATGCACACCAACTTGCCTCTAACCACTTTTTATGTAAACCCTTGACTTAATGAAAATATTTTGAAGTTATAAAGCATGTCAAGGATGTTTTTTATGATATTTTCAAATATCTTTTTAAGTGTTCAAAGACGTCGACAATGCATGCATAAATATAGGTATTCTTTGAGCTTATTCATGCAATATTAATTAATTAGCTTTACATTTAAGTCTAAGTTCTATAGATGAACTACTAGTAGGTTCTTGGACTTAGGTTCTTCCATTGAAGTTTGATTCTTGATCTCTCTTTGAACTTGATCATTTGACTTGATGATTTTGTCTTTGTTAACTTGTTGAATTACTTTCTTGGACTTCTTTTTTATTACTGTAAGATGTATCACACTTGAGGTCCTTTTCCAAGCTTGTATGTTATTATCAAACCTGTTGCATTATTGAAATCTTCATATTGAGTGTATTGGTTCCACATCATATAAGTAAAAGGAGAAAATAAAAGTTAAGGTAAGACATTTGCTATAGCACTTTTCAATATGTTGTAGCAGATGCTAGGACATTATAGCGCGCTATAGTATAATTTTTGCCCCTGGCAAGTGCGCTATAGCGCCTAGTAGTGTGCTATAGTGCACTAATTAGGTATATTTTTCATATTTAGTGCGCCCTAGCGCTCTGTAGCGCGCTTGGGTGAGGCATTTTTTTATTCTCTAGTTCGTTGTAGCGCATTCAGATCGAGGGAAAAGGGTTATACCGCATTTTAGTGCGCTGTAGCGCCCTTTACACGAAAATGAAAGGTTCCCTTGATGATTTGGACATCTTTTCCCAAAAATCAAACCCCTTAAGGTACCTAATGATCCAAATCAACATTATAACATAATATTTAATAACAAGATGCACATTTCTTACTTGAATCCTATATTATTGGCATCAAACCATTAATCCAGCACCATGTACCTTTTATTTAGGTATTTTCCAAGAGTGATACATACCAAACATTAAACTCATATACCTATATGTTTCCACCACTTATGGTCACCAAAATTACAACGTAAGGCATATAAGCCCCTCAATTACATTACATAACATTTATAATATTTTCTTTACACAAAATAACCATGAGCTATAAATCAAACATATGTTCCTCCATCTAAATCACTTTCATGTCTCAATATATTCATCATTACAAAACATGGCACAAGGGCCCTCCAAATGACATAATACATATATAACCAAATCATGCTTCCTCAAAAAACAAAGTACATCAAAATAGGTCCTAACTTGCTCCTATGTCAAAAGGAATCAAAATGCATATTATCATGTCAACAATCCTCAAATGGCCCATTGCCAAGAGATGTTTCATCTCCGCCAGTCAATGCACCTGAAATATAATCCACACATGAGATGAGATACATTCTCAATAAGCTCAAGGTCCTTGGATACTTCTCTAACCCTTGTGCTCACATCCATGATATACAAGCATTAAAATGACATTATTTCACGCATCGAGAGAATACACACAAGGTATCCACATCTCTCATCAATCGATAAATGTCTATGTATAAAACTTCCAAGAGAGAACACACAAGGGATTCACATCTCTCAAATGGCGCTTCCAAGAGAATACACACAATGGATTCATATCTATCAAGTTTTAACCATTAGGAGTTAGTCCATGGAATTTGGCTCCCAGGGAAGTCCATATTATATATCCATCTGGCCAGGGATCAACCCGATTATACAGTTATACATAGCAATTTTATAATTCCAATACACAAACAATAACACCCAGTCTTAATACCAATGCACGCCATGACATACAACTCTTACTCCTTACGGAGTACGGTTGAACATCAAGAAGGAAAACCCCACAAAGTCCAAGAGCTTACCTTGTCCAAGCTAAATCCCCTAACTTCCTCTTGGCCTATGAAATCTACTATCACCAATTCACAAAGTCCGACCTATACACAAGGTGGATAATCATCAACTATAATTAACAACACATAATCAACTTAAGGTATACAATGTCTTAAATCCAATGTCTTTAGGAGCTTACCACAATCCCTTGAGTATTGAGGGTATCAAATCCTAATCTAATGGTTGCTCAAAATCACCACCAACACCAGTAATCACTCCTCTACACAAAACAACCATATTTATGCATCAATCCCAACATAAATTCAAAATTCCCAATATCATACTCAAACCCTAAACTCATTTCATCGAAATCCAAAGAAATTGAAGGAATGAGGAATCCTCCTTCATAAGCCCGAATGGTAATGAAAGACTCTTCCAAATCCTACCCCCTCAAGATGCACAAAAATTGGTTTTGGAGAGGGAAAATTAAATCTTCCTCTTCTGATTTCTCTTGATGAAATGATGAGGATAAGGTGAGGAAATGGTGGTGTGGGTGATGGCTTCAAGGGGAAGTGAGAAAAAAGCTTCCTTTCCGTCACAACAATGGTAGACCACAAAGGGGATCAAGGAGAGGGAGAGAGTGCCAAGAAAGAGAAGGAGTGACTTTAGATTTTTAGGATATTTTGAGGTGAAAAGACCTTTTTTTCCCCTTTAATTCTCTTCATATTTACATAGTTCAGTCTTATCTAGTTAAGTCTGATCCCTTGTCTAGTTGGTCTATTGGGCATATGTCACTTATTTATTTCATTTTGGGTCTCACCCATTTTGTATATTATTCATTTTAACACATCATTATCCTTAATTAAACTTTTACTCCGAAAAGTAATTTAATTCATAATAGACTTTCCACCTAATCTAATCCTCTAATTATACATTAATTCTCTAATTAATGCAATTTAATTATTAGGGTTATTACAACTACCATCAATGGGCTAAGCTAGGCCAACCACACTAAGTGGATCAGACACCATGTCACTATCCAAAACCTTAAGTCATTGCGTTCATGTGTACTTCACAATTGCGAGTACCTTAGGCCCAAGTACTCAACTCGTCTTCTAGCCAAAGATCTGGCTAGCTCAAATCCAATCCGGCTCTGATAGCAGAGTCCGACGGGTCCAGAGAGAGCCTGTGGCAGGGGACTGCCACCAATGGGCTAAACTAGGCCAACCACACTAAGTGGATCCGACACTATGTCACAATCCAAAACCTTAAGGCATTGGATTCACGGTTCATTTCACTTATATACTTCACTTAGCCCATTACCAATCAATGTGGGGCTCATCACACTTAAATAACTAAAAAAAAAAACATATTCGATATTCATAAATCTTGCTAAAAAAAGATTTAGGATTTTGAACCGGGCCATGTTTACCCACTCCAACTCTCTTCAAAACTTAGCTCACCAAATAAAACTTGTAACAAAACTTTTTCCTTTTTCGTATTATTTAACCACATAAAAGAATTCATATTTTTCTTTTAAAAAGTATAATCCTGAAATGTAGTGGCGTAGCAAGGGATTCAATGATGCTTCTTCATGATGAGACTTTTTTACCAAGCACAGACTTAATTTGGGCACACTCATTAACAATGGAACCCACATATTGTGCGTAAGCATGATAATTTGTTTGCTTAGTTAATTGATTATGAGATTTCTTTTTATTAAACACACATGCAGACTTATTTTCCGCACACTCATTAAGAGTGGAACCCACATTGTGCCTAAGCTTGATAATTTGTTTGCTTAATTAATTAATCAATTAACTGAACGCCAAAAACTGTGCATATCTGTTGACACTTTTGAGTGCCATTTCTATGAGCATAAATGAGAATTACATCTGTAATTAAAAATGATACAAAACTAGTCACAAGAATAATGGTATCATCGGATACGTTCAACTCAAAACACTTTAGTAACTAGTGAACTTTTTTTTTTTTTTTTTCCGAAAGTACAACTGAACTTTTTTTAGTAAAAAGATAAGGTATAAGGGAGAAAAGTTACCTAAATCAAAAATTAGAACATGTGAAAAAATCTGTTGCTTGAGTTTAGAATATTACCAATAATATTTCCTTCTCAGTCACTGTATTTTCGTTCAATCAACTGAGGAATAATTTTTATAGAGAAATGGGGAAAATAAGAGGAATACTAATTCCTTTTGACCAATTTCTATAATATCACTGAATAGGTTCATGAAGAACAATAATCCTTCACTGCATTTTCTTTTCTGAAATGTTATATTCCTTCAATATATTTTCCAATAAAATAGTTAGAAAGTTATTTTTAGTCAGATACACAAATACGATTAAATATTATTTCACCAGGTGAGATTGTTTAATTGTAAATTTAAGCAGATAAATAAAATAAAATAATGTAATATTTTATTTTATTTGTTATATTTAAAAAAATAATGTTTATAATTAATGGCAACTAGCTTTCTCCTATTACTAAAAAAGATTTTATTGGTTGGATATAAGAGCAATGGGGTTTCCTCCGAAAGATTTGCAGCATGTTTGGTAAAGATTATTTTTTTTAATAAAATATAAAAAGATTTCTCAAAAAAATTTTTACTTAATTTTTTTAAATTAATATATATAACTTAATCTAATCACACAAGCGAGAATCATGAATTCAAAGTTTTTATCTGCATAACAGACTCAATGCCAATATGATCCTATTGACATATTTTGATCTTTTACACAGTTTACAAATTTTTTATTAAAAGATAATAATTAACTCATATCATATAATACACATATCAAATAATTGACTATTAGTACACGATGTTGGAGCCCAGCTTTGAGAATGAAATGGAACTCGAAATCTAGCAGAGGAGATTTGGGACCCATGTGGCATCGGCATGCGAAGGTAACACCAAACTAAGGAAAATGACTTATTTGTCAGTGTTTCTGATTTCAATGATATTCCCTAAAACTAAAAACTACCATAGTTTCACCCAAGGCTCTATATGATGCATACTACAATGCTATCTCCATCCACCAATGTCCCATTTGTCTCTTCATTTTTGTGACTCTCAATTCCATCTGGGCCCTTTGTTCGGAGACGTTTACTGTAATTCATGTGTTAAGTAGACAACAAAGATTCTATTATATAAGGGGGTTTTATAAGAGTTATGTGGTAGGAAAATGATTCTGTAATGTTATAGAGATTTGAATACATGCTCTCTATGATGCACGGACACGGACACGGACACGAGACACGACATGACACGCTGACACGTTAATTCTAAAAAATGTCATATTTGGACACGTTGGGATATTAAATAAATTTTTTAATATATATAATATAATTTATATTTAATATATATAAGAGTTCATGATAAATCATATAACCAATCAAACATTTAAATTTCATAACATAAATATAAATAATTTTTCATGTCAAACTTCATAACAGAAAAAAATTAATTTATAAATTATTTCTTTTATATTTAGTTAACAAAATAAAAATAAGATTGTTTATCAAAAAAAAATTAAGATTTAAAAAAAAATGAGTCAGAGCATTGACCATGTGTCCTAAAAAGTTGACTGCGTGTCGGAAAAACGTGTCGGAGAGTTGACCGCGTGTCCCCAAAAATTGACCACGTGTCGGACGCGTGTCGGAACGTATCCGACACGTAAATTTTCAAAAAAATTCATGTTCGTGCTACCCAGCATGCTCTCACCCTCACCTGTTCAACTCTCATGCGTCAACTGAACTACCATCATTTGATTGCGCAGCCCTTTTATTATATCGTATATATCGTTTTTTTTTTTTTTAAACAATGTTTCTTCATCCTTTTAGGTGTAAGATTAATCCTTCGTTGTAAATAGTATTGCACATAATAGCTTAGTATATATATACGGACAAAGTCTCAGTATATTTCTTTGTATCTCTTATTTAGATATTTATATAATGAGATTTACATTTATCATTTAACATAACACAAAAATGTTTCCTACACATATAATATTTTGTGGGGCCCACACTTTATGAAGCAAAAAAAAAAAAAACTAAAGCACGTAAAACGAATCTCTATAACATTACACAATCATTTTTCCTACAACATAACTCTTATAAAACCCTTATATAATAGAATCTTTGTTGTGTACTTAACACACGAATTACAGTAAATATCTCTCCGCCATGAGATTTAACATCCATATTTAAGAAAATTAAAGTATTATTTCTCCATACATGCTTTCTCGCAAAATTGATGCATTGCTGAAAGCCTTCAACTATTGAGACTAAGTTTCGTTAAACTTGATGAGACATTCCTTGTAAGTACATGCTTAACTATATAATTTAATAATTCACTAACTACATATATTTTGAAAAACATATGATACATTAAAATAAACTGGTGCAATGAAGTACTCCCTCCATTTCAAATATTTGTCGATTTAGTATGAATTTTGTTTCATTTTATCTGTTACTTTAGCAAATTGATAATAGGGTAATGATTATCTCCATCCACATCTGAGAATAAACTTTTCATATAGATACATCGTTTTGTGTGTCAAATTTATTTTTATTTTTTATTTTATTTTTTAAATGATGATCCCACCATTTTGTTTGAGTAGGAGATAAGGTTTTGATTCATGTGAAATAAGAAAACTTTTCCCCTTAATAATATACTAACTATTCTTTCCAACTTGGTCTTTGTCTTGTGCCGTAAAAGGACAAGCACTAAACCTAAAAAAAATAAAAAATCTTTTAAAACTTTCTAACTTTATGAATGTAACTTATAACTTTATTTACATCTGTTAATCATTCAGTAAAATCCAAATAATCTCTTATTAACAAGCAAAAACCATTTATCAATATTTTAATATTATCTTTTATTAAATAAAAATTAACTATATATCATTTTTTTATATATACTTATATATTTTTTAATGATTTAAACTTTTTATCTCTTATAATTAAATATTTCTTCTTAACAATGCGTGACATTAACTTTCCAATCAATATATTATTTTCATCTCAAATTTCTAATGATTTTTCTTATATATTAGATGTTGGTTTAGACACATTTTGCGAATGAAAGTATGACATAGTGCAATGCACATATACATCACCACCTATGAGCCGCATGCAAGAAGAATCAATTATGAACCGAACCGGCTTTAAAGAACCGGTTTATGAACCGAACCGGTTTGGAAAAAAGGAATGTCACTTTAAATGACACAAATTTATGTCTTTTTAATAGTTTTTGAGGGAGGGTTTCGATATTGCGAACCACTTCCGACCGGTTCCGACCACTAAAATTTCTCACTACCAACTTACTACAAATCTAATCATCATTGGATCAAAGAGAGAGAATGTCACTTTAAAAACAAATTTATGTTTTTTAATAGTTTTTGAGGGAGGATATTCTTACTACTAAAATTTCTCAAGAAAGAGAGAAAATGTTGATCCAATGGTGATAGATAGATAGTAAGTTGGTAGTGAAAAATTTTAGTAGTAAGAATATCCCTCTTCATAGTTTTTAACTGTGTATTTTCATGAATAGATAATTATAATATTATATTTATATTTTTTTTCATTTTTCACGTGTCAGACAGTTTTTAAAGAAAAAAATATATAACTTTAATATTATAACTATACATTCCCGAAAATGCATAGTTAAAATTACTAAAATGATATAACTTATATCCTTTAAAAAGACACTCACTAAATAATTTATTTATTTTATGAAACATCTTGGT